>OVBI01002391.1:0-20691 GCA_900406495.1 Sisymbrium altissimum | reverse complement strand
TAACTAACTAAATTGCTGAGGTGTCAAAATTTTAGAATTCATAAGATGAGGGGGGTGAAAGAGAAGAGAGCACATATAACTTTATATATATAGATTTTTATAATACTATTTGAGAAGTCAATTTTCTATTTGTCACACTCACATTAATTTTCACGAGGTTAATTTACGTAGATACCCTAAATAAATTCAAATTATTACGTCTATATTTTGTCATTACTGAAACCTTTTAATATATTTTTTTTGTTTGATGATTTTTTTTAAAATCACATTAATAAAAGGAAGTCATTTAGAAAAATAAAAGTAATTTTTAGATAGATATAAAAAACAAAAAATTAAAAAGGAAAAGTTTTTAAAAAAATCATATTAAAAATAAATAACTTTAATATAAAGAAATATTTTTATTAGATCTAAAAACGTTAATTCCAAAAAAAGAAAGTCTTTTTTTAAATCATATTAAAAAAGAAATAACTTTAAAAAAATTGTCATTACTAAATATTTTTAATTTATTTTTTTCGTTTAATGAATTTTTTTTCAAAATCACATTAATAAATAGAGTTAATTTTAAAATATAAAATATTTTTGTTTATATATTGAAAGTTAAAATTACAAAAGGAAACTCTTTTTAACATCATATTAAAAAAGAAATAAATTTTAAATATAAAAATATTTTATTAGATATAAAAACGTTAATTCCAAAAAAAAAAAAAGTCATTTTTAAATCATATTAAAAACGAAATAACTTTAAAATAATTTTAAATATGAGGATTCCAAATAAAATTGTTAAAATTATTAAGATTTCAAATAAATCAAGACTGATATGATAAAGATTAAACCGGAGATGTTTGGAAACATTAAAAACATTTTACATATCTAAAAATATTACATAAGAAACGTTAAAACCATTAAAGTTATTCTAAATAACTTTTATATAAAAAAATATTAATTCAAATAAATAATTCTGAAAATATATTTATAAATTTTCAACAAATTATCAGTTTGATTCATATATGCACAGATCAACATTAGTATTTTTTTCTATAAAAAAAAAGATTCCAAACACATATATAATATTATACAGAATTTTACGAAAATAGATTTATAAATCTAAATAAATAACTAAAAAAGAAGAAGAATAAGACTGACCAAATTTTTAGACATGAATTCAGATGTCTAATTAAGATAATTACATAAACTTAAAAAAATATTTAATTTCTTTTTCATACATATAAATTACATTAATTTTTTTAAAAAAAATTAAAAGTGAATATTAACAAATTATTATGATATCTTTATTTTTGTAAATACACATATTCATGCATGAGCTTTTAAAAGATTACTGCTATGGTTCGTTTATCCAACTCTAAACCGATGTGTACTTAGTTTTTTTGAATTTTCTTTCAAAACAACATATACTAATAGCTAGATTTTTAAAAAATAGCTTTATAATTCTGAGATGAAAAACCAACCCAACTTTAGGCTATATAGAATCAAAAACTAATTGTATTTCAATTCGACCGAGTATATATACCATATAATAAATCTAAAAATGAAGATGGTACTTACCTAAATTCTTATACCAAAAAATGTTTAATAAGATATATAATATCTTAACATTATTTAGAATAATCTTCTATTTGGATGAATATATATAGCTGAGAAAATAAATAAAAACTTATAAATAAATAAAAGGTAATATTAAAAAATAATTTTTAATTTAGTTATTTTGTAAATATTTATAACAGTGCTTGAGCATGGGTGAATCACGTAGTAGTTATTAAAAATAATGTCAAAAGTTGTTATTTATCATTTTATTGACTTTTTGCTAATTTTATTTAAATTTCTTGTTAACCCTGACTGGTGTTCATTGAAAATTTATGTTGCTTATTAAAAAATATCATGATGTTGTGATAAGGTTTTGACTTTCTAAAGCGCTTTGTTTAGTGCATTATGTTTTGATAGGTTATCAATGTTATTTAATGGCCGCAGACTATATAATGTTCCACGCCACGAATATCTTCCCAAATTGTTTGCTTTTTTTGTGAAAAAAAAAAATTAATAATCAGGGTCAGGGTCAGGGTCGGCCGGGCTATTTTCGGGTGTACTAAAAAAAAAAGAATCCCGAAAATTGCAAATTTAGAAATTGTTTTCACCATGAAACAGTTAAAAGCTAAAGGTTTGTAAAACAGCAAACATCTGTCGGTGGAACGTGAAACAAATCGGATTTCTCGCTTTGTCTTTTGTGAAACCATTTGAAGCAAGGCGGGTGACGAGAAAGCAGGAAAATCCTCCAAATTTAAGTGAGAGTCTATACTTTGTTGCGTTGAGCTCATGTTATGCAAGTTTTGTTTGGTGTGTGTGTGTGTTGTGCAAGTTGAACTCTTTAAAGCAGTCTTTTATATGTGTTACATGATCTTTTCTTCGAGAGACACGAGTATACTACCAATATACATCACCGTCGGTTTTTTCGAGCTGGTCTACCAACACCCTGTTTACCAATCACTGGGAAATTGTTCCAGCATTTTTTTTGCTGAAAGGCATCATTTTCAAGTAGTATATTTCGTTATATATGTTATGAAATGTAATAAAGGTGCACTTGAACTTGCAAAAGGTGTGGTGTGTGATAACAGGTTATCCTCGTCGTATATTGCCCATGAGGAACCTCAATGGCTGCGTGAATTATTTGAGATGGAAAGACCGGTAATTATCCTCTCTAGTTCATGTTTTGTTGAGTTTTTGAGTTCTGTTTTTTGGAACGAGACAATACTCACAATAGTGCTCTGCTTTTGAGCAGTGTACGTTTATGCTTTAATAAAGTGTTGTTTCAGTAAAGAAATTACAAATTGTTCTCTCTACCACACCGAGACAATTCTAATATTACAAAATGTTCTCCGAGTTTTTATTGGCTTCATTCCATCAGAGATTTTTTCGAGCATCACTTCCCTCGATTTATGTCTAATCATTTTGAGTTCACCATCGAAGAATCTGTGACCCTGATTGGGTAACAATATGGTCGTTTCAAAAACTAAAAACCAAAACCTCTTTTAGAATGTCAATGATTTTTTTTTTTTGAACTCACCAACGTCATTGTTTCTTTCATTAATTTACTCAACAAAATATTCAAAAAATAAGTACACCAATAGTTTTGTTTTTAAGTTAATACACATAATTCACATGGCATGCATGTGTTGAGCTATATAAATAGGAAGACAAAGAAGATAAGTAAGAATTTGAAGGTAGTAGAGAAAAGAAAAAGAGAAGAAAAGAGAGGACCAATGGTGATAAAGAGAATAGAGCTTTGTATAGAGATGGTGAAGATAGCACTGGATTTAGTGGTGGTGGTGGCTGAAGCGGCGAGAGTCTTCTTGAGACAAGCTCCTCAGCCTCCGCCCGCTCTCCTCCGCCATGGCCCCTACCATTACTCCTCCTCCTCTCACCCTTCTTCTTACATGATCGGCTATTTTCCCTGAGATTGTAATTCTTTGTAATATTTCTGCATATTACTTGGTTTTAAAACAAATTGATGTAAATTTATTCAACAACATGTATTATAGATAATTACTTCCAGCGATGTAGCGGCAGCTTTAGTACAAAAAACAAAGCTGCATATCCTAGTTATCTTGTAAATTACTTACTTTTCTAATTAATCACATTTCTTACTTCACCTTAGTTTATGATATCTTTTTTTAATGTGGGTTTGCTTTCACTTGTGGTTTTCCTATTTGATCTGTTTTCTGGGTTCTAATGTTCCAATTTTTGAACCAAAAACAAACGTAAGAACTAAAATTTCAATATATTTTTTTGTACGAGAAAAGGGGGAATGTTGAAATAGATCTGAAAAGAGAATGAATAATGGAAAAAAAGGTTGACGAATAAGACGTGAGCAAACACTGGTCCCGACTCGGACAAGATATGTCTATATGCAGCCATTTCTTAATAAATTCACCGCTTAACTCGTACGGGTCCTACGGGATAAAGATAGTTTATTATAGAATTCTTATTTAATATACAAACATTTAAAATTAAAAGGTTGACACTTCACATTATTATATAGATGGTATTAATTCATTAAACGAAATTATTAAAACAAAATTTTATATTTAACAGGATATGGATGACAAAATTGAAAAGTCTAAAAAATACATAAAATAAATATATTTATTAAAAAAATACACAAACTATTTTAAATTATAAAAAAAATACACAGACCATTACAATTTCTTGTTTAAGAAAAAAAAATCAAAAACTAAAATTTTGATACCATGATATTTACAATACTAATTCGTTAAATAAATTGTTAAAATAGCATTTAATTTGATTAATGTGTAATCGATTTTTTTATAGGTTTAAATGAAATTGGGTTTTTAAGTGTGTGAATTTAGTTGTATAAATTTGAATTATTTTTCTCCACAACCATTTTAATATCTTTAGGATCTACTATTAAACCTAAATTTTAACTCTGTATTTTTTCGATTATGATGATGCATAAGAGGAAAAAAAAATGAGTTATGATCGTCTCAAAACAAATTAGAAAAGATGATTAAAAGCAATAGTAAATTTTATTATTAACATTTAAATATCGTTCTAATGAACGAGTTAACATCTATTAAACTGTGGTATCAAATTTTCAAATTTTGAATAATTGTGTATTATATAAGAACTTTTGTAACAGGTTGTGCATTTATTTAGAAATAACATAACTCGTGTATTCTTTTAAGAAACATTGATTTAATTCATGCATTTTTAAAAAGTCTTTTCTGGAATTTATCATTCATATGCTGTGAAATATTAAATATCATTCTAATGATTCCATTTAGCATATTAACGTCGTCTATATAATAATGTTAAAATTTAATTTCTTTCAATATTTGTGTATTAAATATGCACTTTATCAGGAGAACTCAATCAAAAGTAAAGTACTATAGAAGAATATGGTTCTCTTATGAAATTTCAAAATAATCATTTTTCACATGGCTCGTATTCCGCAATCAGACTTGCCACTACTAACAGAATGAGAGAATAGACATGAGAGCAACAAGCTCACTACGTTTTCTGTAACAACACAGAGAAAACAAGATATCACATTTTGTGTTTTACTAAGGAGATTTTGAAAAGAAATGCACAAGGTCTTCTCAGCAAAACATACACTTCGGACTGGGATTCTCTACCAAATTTTATGCACGATCCCGACCTCTGTAAACTGAGGAATTATTTGGCGCCTACTGTTTTCAAACAACAGTTTACCACATATGGAGAGAACGTAATGGTCATAGACATGGTGAACAACCTCTCGCACAAGCTCAACATAAAAGCTGATTGACAAAAACATCAAAAACAGGCTACTCTCAATCAAAATATAAGGAGACTACTCGTTTGATTGCGGCTTAAAACTATGGTTTGCTGTAACTTTTTAGAACTGAGAAAAATGTAATCTAAACTTTCAAAAAAGTCTTGAAACATTCATTGTACAACAGTTTTTTTATCGAATAATAATTTTATATTCTTTCAAAAAAAAATAATGAACTTTATAATATATTGGGTATATTTCTAGGAAGCTAAATAGTTTATGTATTTTTTGGCAAATGTTATTAAAATCAGATATTTTATAATAAAATGTATATATAACATAAAACCATTTTGATGGTTATTTTCTTCTTTATGAAGCCTAACAAAAATGAATATACATATATATCACATCATGTTGATCTTATTCAATTTTCATTGGTTTTATGATATATCGTGGTTTTAGAGTCGTTTTAGTGATTTTTGAATCTTTTTGAGTCTTTTGCATGTTCAGTTACGTTTTAGGCTTTATTAGAGATATTGGAATATTTTGAAGTATATAGAGACTTGTAGTTGAAAGGTGCAACTCGAAGTACATCTTTGAACTTGATGTTAATCGACACCCACTTTGACAACAAGTTTGGACAACTTATTACAAGTTTAAAGAAAATAAAAATTTCTCCAGAAGTTTTAGATATACAAAACAAGCCATTTTCGTATTTTAGACTATATTTAGATTTTAAAAGTCATTGTTAGACTTATATTTTATTCAATCTTCATTCTATTGTGAGACATTACAAGAAAGCTTTTGGAGAGACAAATCGGAATTCACAGATTTCGAAGTCCCTTATTACTTCTTTTGATTTCTTTTTGATTTCTTTTTGATTTCTTAATGCATTTTGTTGAGTCTATGATTTTTGTTTCATCAACCATGTCTGAGTAATCTTTTTGTTAGATTTAGAGTTTTCTAGGTTGATGATGAATTGTTGAATTGGATAGAATTGGTAGGATAATCAATTGTCTTCTTCATCTGGATTCTTTTTAATGCTAATTCTGGATTGATCACTTGGAATTTGGATCATAAGATAATTGGTAGATATGGAAGAGTTATTTATTTCCTAAATATAATCTTAGATGAGCAAAATATTTACTCGCAAAATAATTTGATTTAAAGATTTTATGAACTTACCGAACTTGAGTTTAATGCATGTTTGAACTGTTGAATTTGCAAAGAAATTTAGAATTCTATGATTTAGACATAGAAATTTCTGCAACAAAAGTTGATTGGTTTTAGTATTACGTTTTGACTTCAAGAATAGTTCTTAATTACACCTTTATCATTCTGTCTGGTTTGCAATTCTGATTCTCTGAAAGAAATTCCCTAACTCTTAACTTCTTTCCCATCGAACTTAAAAACTCTTTGAAATCGTTTAATTTATTTTAGGTACATTTATCATTGTTTAGATTAATTTGGAATTCGACTCCAAGGAATATACCGATCTTTTAAGTTGTTGAGTAGCTCTAGGGATAATTTGAGCATATCATTTTGGAAAATAAATTTGATATTGGTATTAGAGGGAGGAGATGAGAAGACCGAATATAAAGTGAAGGCCAAACATCTCCACATCAAAGAAGAAGAAGAAGGTGGAATTCAAAGTCTTGAAATGCGTTTCAAGCATTTGAAGCTTGCTAATGTGCATTATCTCAAATGTGTAAAGTTGTGGACATCTGGGAATTTGCAAATTTGTGGAGATCTGAGAATGTGCAAAGTCCAGGACTTCCGAGAATGTACAAAATCCGAGAATTCTGGGAATATGCAAAGTTGGGGACTTCTGGGAATGTGCAAAGTTGAGAAGATCTGGGAATATGCAAAGTTGGGGACACTAAGAAAGCTTCCAATGATGTTAAAAGAGAGTCTGCAAGTGGCCTAAAAGGACGTTGGTGACAGGCTAGTTGCGTTCCCAAAAGCAACCTTATCAGTGTCCTCTCTTTACCTTTAAGCGTTTATCTTCTAGTGAATTTGAATTTGAAATATGTATGAGTATATTCTTTGTTTATTTTCTTGTAGTTTCTTATAAATAAAGATTTTATGCAATGTAATAACACACAGAAATATAGTGACAAGCTTTGATATTGAATCTGTGTACTTTTAGTCTACTTTACTTTGTGTTAAGTATTCATCATTCACAATGTAGAGATATGGTAATACAGGGTTTGTGTCTGCCTTAATGGAAGACTTTTTCTTGTCCAAATACACTTAAACTCATCTATAAACTCTTTTTTACTTAGTTAGACACTAGATTAGTGAGCTAGTCCTTTAAGAGTACACAAACCTCTAGTGTTATTATATCTCAATCAAGATCAAAGGCTCACACTAGTGCATCTTTTTCTTATGAGAGTGAGTTCATGAATAGGTAAAAAGGAACTCAATCACAAGTTGGTTGTGTTTCTTTTATTATGAGACAAACACTCTTCTAAATCTATAAATTGGTTTCATATTTCTTTTATTATGCTTTTGTAATTCTTGATATAAATCGACCAACTATTTTAGCATATGAGATATATACAACCGATGTCCTTTCAGTTATAAATGCCCATGCCTAGTCTGGATTATCTTCATAGAGTTCTTTGAGGTGTTCAATTCCATTATCTTGGCCTCCATGGTTGAGATCAGGACATGTATTCTTGATAAGGCATTGGCTATATTAGAGTGAGGAGATGAGAATGCCAAACATGAAGTGAAGGCCAAACATCTCCATATAAAAGAAGAAGAAGAAAGTGGCATTCAAAATCATGAAATGTATTGCAAGTATCTGAAGTTTGCTAATGTGCATTATCCGGACTTTGCACATTCCCAGTCAATCGATGTATGTAACACTACATACCTTTAAAGTAAATACATTCTCAGTCGATCGATGTTTTTATTTAAGTATCGGAGAGTTCAAAAAAAAAACCATTTCTTTTACCCTTCGGGATGCCCATATAGGTCATGTTTTCTTTCTATGCAGATAAACATCTAAACCATATCCGATGATTATCAAAGATGACAGAGACATGTCTTATTACTCTAGTAAATAGTCTTTTATTGCTTTTTTTACCGGAGTTATTCTACCAAAAAAACAAAATCCATGGTTAACAACAAAGGTATACCCATACCAACCTGACATAAATATCTAAAGCATAATTCTTATATTTATTGTTAATTCCTCAATTTTTTTGTATTTCTTTCATTTTTTATTATAATTATCCTAAAATCACTATAGTTAATGTTTTATCCCATACTCTATATTTGAGAAATAATTTTTTTAAATTTTCAAAGTTGTCATTATTCCATTCATTCTTTTTCAAAAAATATGACATGTCATAGTTTAAAATATGACATAGACAATAAAGATTTATAACATAAATAAATTGATCATCTACTATTTGTATATATTTTCAAGTTTTTATAATACATATGTATATAATATAAGATTCTTATTCATATATCTTTGGGATATTTTTTTATTTGAATTCATTTAAATATATATATGAAATTCATTAAAAAAATTATTTTCCTATCAAATTTAAAATTTGATGATTGATTTTTAAAATTTTAATTGAAAATAAAGATATTACTACAGTTCTTACCAATAAAATACCAGATAAACTATATAAAAAATCATAAAATGAAATCAATGGACATAATATTTAGAAAACATCTTATTAATTTGTACTAAAAAAATTTTATCAGCAGAATTTGTAGAATTTAAAGGATAAACAGAATTTTGCGGTTTTATTAGAAAAATAGAATATATTGATTTTAATCGGAAAATGTAATTTTGTGTCTTTACGAGCAAAATTGATTTTTTGGGTTTATCAACAACCATAATTTTGTGGGTTTAGAAAAAACCATAATTTTTCAGTTTCTGTAGAAAAACATAATTTTGAAGATTTGGTGGGAAAACTTAATTTTTCAGTTTTGGCAGAAAACGTTAATTTTGTGGGTTTTACAGAAAAAAATGTAATTTTTGGTTTTGACAGAAGAATATACTTTTACTGTTTTAGTGAAAATTTTGTCTATGTGGTTTTGGTTGGAAAACGGAAATTTATTATTTTTTTGGGATAACGTAATTGTACAATTCTAGTAAAAACAACGTAGTTTATGATTCTATGCTGGTTTACCAAAAAAATTAAATTTTACAATTTTAGTGGAAATATATAATATTTTGATTTTGGGGGTTTTTGTGGCAATTTTTAAATTTATATTTTAATTATATTTTATTATTAAATTCATCTTACAAAAAAGAAACTATCAAATAAGCCAAAATTTATTGAGACTTATTATTGAAATGAACAAGCAAACATTATAAATAACATTATCAAGATGGACCATCTAGAAGAAAATGTGAAATGAAGAAACGAAAAGCTCTTTAATGAAAACAATTGATGAATTTTAAAAGAAGAAAAATAAAAAATAATTATAAAATAATGAAAAAATAAAATGATCAATAAATTTAATATGTTTCAATAATAGTTAATTTAAAAATATTTTTTATCAATTATTTAGTCAGTATTAAATTAAAAATATTGACTTAGGGTTCTAGAATTTCTTTCACTTCTCTTATTGACATGACTACTTTCTTTTTTTATACGCCAAAAGAACAATTCAGGTATTCATGAAATTTTGTTCGTTTTTCATTCGGTCAGATAATTAATTTGAGAACCAGTTAATATCTAACAATAATTCGGATCTGGTTTGGTTCTGGTTCGGTTTTGAGTTTTTTTTAATTTATTTTATGGTTAATTTATATAAAAATACCGGATAATTTGGGTAAAATATCATGTAATTTTAGATATTTTAGGTAAAAATATTCGGATAATTTCGGATAATTAATTTTTATAGTAATGTTCAATTCATTTTAGTCATTTAATTATTTTAAATCTAAATATAACTAATAGTTTAGGTATATAATTATATATTTCGGATATTCGGATATCCTTTCGGTTTTTGGTTTGGTTTCGAATAGGTTCGAATATCCATAATTTGGTTTTTTATTTGGTTTCAAAATCCAATGGATTTTTCATCAATTCGGTTTGGTTCTGATTTGGTACTTCGGTTTCGACTAATACCCCTAGGACTACCAGTAAAACCTCTATAAATTAATAATATTAGGACTCTAAAAATTTATTAATTTATAAAGTTATTAATTAATCGATAAATTAATTTATAGAAATAATATTTTAATCTATTTTTTTCTTTTGAAAAATTATGTTATCCTAAGAAATTTAAATGAATATAATAATTAAAAATAACATATAAAATTTGAAAATTACAAAGATAACATTTCTTATTACATTAAAATAGATTTTAAAATATATAATGAGTATTCATATAAAAGTGATATATTTTATAAGTTCAAAATGTATAAGAAATATTAACTAATTTGCAATGATAAAGATAAAATTATATGATACGGTAATAAATTTGAAAAGATTTAAAAATACAAAACTAATTATCATGTCTAAAACTCTTTATAAATTTTGGATTCAAATCTAAAAGAAAAACATGACTAAGAGTTTTCAATATAATATATAAAATTAGAGATAAACAAGTAAAAAGAAAATATATATATATATTACACTCATATTTTAGTATATTATATTAGTTATATATGCATAAATTTATCTAATTATTAATTTATACTATTTTAGGACCATATATTTAAATAGGAGTTGCAAAAAAAAATTATTATCATATTATTTTATCATTACATTAGCCTGATTTAGGACTGGAGAAATTTATTATTTTATAATGATTGTTAATTTATTGAATATTAATTTATAGAGGCTTTCAACTCTTGCAGCTCTTTTATTAACCTAATAGCTTTTTTGTTTTTATGGATAATGGACTCAATTGATGTTTAAGCTCTTTCCTTTAGGTTATATGCTTGAAACATTGGATTCTTTGTGTATGGACTCAATTGTTGAATTTTAGATCAAAGGTAGAGTCATTAAGATAGAGAGATAGAGACGTTACTTTATNTTTAAAAAAAAAAAAAAAAAAAAAAAAATCATTCATTGACGTTTAGGCGTTTAGCTATGACAAGGGGAATCATAAACAAATGAATATTAAATTTCGAACAATGGTATATTTTTTTTTTTTTGAGTTTTAGCTTCTTTCTTTTTTGACATCATGAGTTTTAGCTTTTGGTTTTTGTTTTTCCGTTTTT
The DNA here is from genome assembly GCA_900406495.1 of Sisymbrium altissimum. Taxonomy (NCBI): domain Eukaryota; kingdom Viridiplantae; phylum Streptophyta; class Magnoliopsida; order Brassicales; family Brassicaceae; genus Sisymbrium; species Sisymbrium altissimum. The sequence goes on along the minus strand of OVBI01002391.1, from coordinate 9,199 downwards.
GATTTTTGTTTAAGATTTATGCTTTTGGAAAGACCTGAATATTATTTTTTAGTTTTTACTTTCTTTTTTCTTTTCTGAAAAATATTTTTAGTTTAGTTTTTTTCTAACTATAGTTCTTAGAAACCTTGATTTGTAAATATCTTTTTTTTTATGGATTCAATTTTTATTTGTAGGAAAAAAAACATTCGAATCTTGATTCGGTAACTAAATGGCTTTTGAAAAACTAAAACCAAGTCTAATCTTTACTATTTTTAACAAAGTCAATGCTTTACTTTTTTTTTTCTTTCTAAAACCACAGCACGTCATCGTTTCTTTGGTTTTATTACTCCAAAAAAAATCAAAATTACTTAAACAATAGTTTTGTTTTTAAGTTATACACATATAATTCACATGGCATGCAGGTGTTGAGATATAAATACGAAGGCAAAGGAGATGGAGTAAAGAATTTGAAGGTAGAGAAAAAGAAAAGAGAGGAACAATGGTGATAAAGAGAATAGAGCTTTGTATAGAGATTGTGAAGATAACAATGGATTTTGTGGTGGTGGTGACTGAAGCCGCAAGAGTCTTCTTGAGACAAGCTCCTCAGGCTCCGCCCGCTCTCCTCCGCCATGGTCCCTACCATTACTCCGCCTCCTCTCACCCTTCCGCTTACATGATTGGCTATCTTCCCTGAGATTATAAAAATCTTTGTAATATTCTGTAAATAACAAAGCTTATCTTCCCTGAGATTATAAATCTTTGTAGTATTCTGTAAATGACAAAGCTTATCTTCCCTGAGATTTCTTTGTAGTATTCTGTAAATAACACTTATCTTTCCTGAGATTATAAATCTTTGTAGTATTCTGTAAATAACAAAGCTATCTTCCCTGAGATTATAAATCTTTGTAGTATTCTGTGTAAATAACAAAGCTTATCTTCCCTGAGATTTCTTTGTAGTATTCTGTAAATAACAAAGCTTATCTTTCCTGAGTTTATAAATCTTTGTAGTATTCTGTAAGTAACAAAGCTATCTTCCCTAAGATTATAAATCTTTGTAGTATTCTGTAAATAACAAAGCTTATCTTCCCTGAGATTATAAATCTTTGTAGTATTCTGTAAATAACAAAGCTTATCTTCCCTGAGATTATAAATCTTTGTAGTATTCTGTAAATAACAAAGCTTATCTTCCCTGAGATTATAAATCTTTGTAGTATTCTGTAAATAACAAAGCTTATCTTCCCTGAGATTATAAATCTTTGTAGTATTCTGTAAATAACAAAGCTTATCTTCCCTGAGATTATAAATCTTTGTAGTATTCTGTAAATAACAAAGCTTATCTTCCCTGAGATTATAAATCTTTGTAATATTCTGTAAATAGCAAAGCTTATCTTCCCTGAGATTATAAATCTTTGTAGTATTCTGTAAATAACAAATCTATCTTCCCTGAGAATATAAATCTTTGTAATATTCTGTAAATAACAAATTAGTGTATATTACTTTCTTTTCTTCTTTTCTAAATAACATGTATTATAAACCTGGCAGCGGCAGCTTTAACACAAACCACGCAAAGCTACATATCCGATTAATCTCTTGCGTTTGCTTTCTCTTGTGATTTTCCTCTTTGATTTTGTTTCTGGTTTCTACTGTTCGAATTCGATGTGGAACTAAAAACCAAAGTAATGATTAAAATTTGAATATTGGAATATATCTAACGGAGAAAGGGGGCGTTTTGGAAAAGATCTAAAAAGAGTAAGAGAATAATGGAAAAGAGATTGACGAATAAAGACGTGAAGACACACTGGTCCCGTACTCCCGTCTCGGACAAGAAATGTATGTCTAGGTTCAACCATTTTTTTAATCAAATTGATCCACCACTTATAACTTGTCAAATGGTTTATTAGTCACGTTCGGGATAAGGGTTTACATTTTTTGTTTGACAAAAAACAAATAATTGGGTTGCTTCCTTTTTTCTCTTTCCTAGTTGAATCGAACATAATTTTTAGAGTCTACACATTTATACAATTTAAAGAACAAAACTTAAATTCTGTACGACGTTTAACCTCATGCCTAGAGGTAAAATTTAGAAGTTCGTGTAATATAGTGTGTAAATTATAGACAATTGTCCCATATATCATAGATTTTTTTTTTTAACACTGATTTAATTATATGAATTAACAGTAGAAAGCTTAGTTTGCATTCTAAAAAGGAAAATGTTTTTAACAAGTTTGTTGACTAAAAGTGAAACATAACAACTGAGAGAGAGAAAAATCACCACTTCAGTCTCTTAAGGATTGGATTAGACTTTTGAGCATGTTATGTTAATTCATATTCAATATTCGATCAGATACAAGCACGTGTTAGTTGTAGTGATATCTACTCATTATTTATATCCATAATTGATAAAGGTAAAATAGTCTTGATCAACTTATATTGTATTATTTAAAAAATATATATATATATATATTTTTTTTTTTCTAAAATGCTTTGTATTATTTTTTTATATGACCATTTTTGTCGGAATCTTTGAGAGGACTTTAATTTGAGCTTTGATTGATTCTTTATATAGCCTTTGTTTATTTTCTTTTGTTATAAGAGGTTCGATATAAGAGTTTTATATTTCTGTTCATATCTTTGGCTCTTTGCAATAAACAAACGTTAGTTGCAAGCTGCAGGCGGGGACGGACGGCGAAGCGTATCTCTGACGGTGATATATATATATAAAAAAGAGTTACTAAATGTTCAAAGTGGAACAATTATAAATGAAATGATTATGTAATATATGTACATCCGACTAACTAATAGTTGCAAGAGGACAATTAAGAAAAATAATACTTGAAAATCTAAATTAAAAAAAGGCTAGTTGTTTTAAAAACAGAGAAATAAAATTTGGGGTTTAAAAAGTTAGTTTATGAGGTTTTCAAATTTGATTTTTCAGAGTTAGGGTTTAGGATTTAGTCTTAATTGTTTGAAATTAGGGATTGTACTGTATTATGTTAATTTAGATTCATATAATTATCTTATCTTTTTCTTATAATTCCACTTATTACTTACCCTGAAAATCTTACCGGTCAAAGCCTAGGTAACCACTTTGCTCTTAACACCGACGAAAGATGAGTTACTTCCAAACGTGTACGCAAATCCACAAGTCAACAAATATTGAAAGCATTGTTTATAATCTACAAGTCAACAAATATTGAAAGCATTGTTTATCGATTAATAGCACAATTAAATGAACGTCCAAGCAACAAACTTTGGAAGCAACACTCAACAAAATAAAATAAAAAAACTAATCTCTCTTCCCTTCTTTTAATATTTGGTTTCCAGATTTTATCAAACTTTTCAAGATCCAAACAACAGAGAAGTAGAGCTAAAGTGGGAGCAACTTACCATAAGAGTAACTAAAAAAAGAGATAATATCTACAAAGAAAACTAAATTGGATCATGAGTTCATGTATGAAGAAGAAAAACCACAATTAAGACCAATCTGACTCTCTTATTATATTAAGCAGAGGGCATTGAGGTAGATATCACGACATAGGATAGGTACTGAAGTCCTTCCTGGATCTTTGTGATAGCTGTGGTTTGGTCAGCACGAAGACTCTCGTTGAAGGTGCTTGCTTTTTCTTCCATGGTTGATGTTTTCAGAAGATCATCTTTGGAATCATCAGCCGAAGCTCCTTTGATCGCAGCTGCGTATGTTTCAGATACATCTGATATACCTGCAATGTCGAAAAGGGTATTCGAGTTTTACAAGCATACCTTCTTCTGTTTTAATACCAGAAGCTAAATATACAAAACTAAAAGCTAGTACGAACTGTGGTGGCAAGAGAAAACCCCAAACTAAAGTGAAATTTAGGTGGTCAAGGTATTGAAATGGGATCAAGCCAGTATTTACGTGGATGTCCATTACCAAAGGACCTATATGCTAAGTATCCTTTCATACTCGTAGTTGTTCTCAAGGCCGAAGTAAGTAGAGTAATTGTGGACCAACCTGTTATAAAACTGTTGGAAACTGCTTCAACATATCCTGCCATCGATTCTGCCTTGCCTCTTATCAGCTTAGCTTTTTCAGTGGGATCCTCTGGCCACTCGATTTTCAACGCTTCGGTGTCTTCATCCGGAACTTTGTTGGCATGAGATATCATGGACTTGCCGAGAATAAGCAGATGAGTGACTGCAAAACAGCACATCTCCGAAACTCTCTGCAAAATTTCATATCAGTTGGAATCATACAGGTGGTACAGAATGAATAATCGTCAATATTTTAAGAGAGATAAGGAAGGGAACACTCTTCGCACATGAACTCCTTCCGAGTGAAGAGATTCAAGCCTGCCACCAGTCCGCTGGATCATATCGTTTATGTTTAGTCCAGTTAAAGCGTTTGTGAACCTAATAAAAAAAACAGATCAAAGTAAAACGATCCATTCATACACATATACCACTTCATCCCAAAATGAGAAATCTACTGACGCAAAAGGGAAATAATCATGATTACCCAGCAGCCATATCAGCAGCTTTGCTAACACTCGAGTTATGCAGATTCTTCATGTCATCATCATTGCCTTCAGTTTCGGTATCTATTTTCTTCCCTTTGTCAGACTCTGCTTTACTTCCACTCATTTCATCAGCGAAGCTGAACAGTTGCTGGATCTGTTTGAGCTTCCCGTCATATACCGATTTCTCATCTTGTGACAGTTTCCCCTTTCTCCTGGTGAACAGAAGAGTATAGTGGCTTGACAATGCTTCCAATTCCTAAAATCACCACATATCGACTAATTGAGGGAATATAAAATATCCAAAAGACAAAATTTGACAGGTGATTTTCATAGTAAACTAGCTCACCTCAAGCTGCTCAGGACCACCATATATGTAAAAGCATCGGTCAAATGTCACTTCCTCAATCATTTGATCCTTAAAGCCTTCCCTATTCTTCTCAACTCCAATACCAGTCTCTGTAATCAATAAATCCATAGTCTCCTTGCCCACAAACTCAAGAACTTGCATTCCTTTGGCAGTTAATGCTTTTCCCGTCTGCAAATCAGAAGTAACGGGTAAACCAAATGCTAAGCTAAAGAAAGACAGAAGAAGAGACAAACAGCACAAACCTCCAATAGAGACGGTGCACCAGATCCAGCTTCCCTCGGCGAAGAACCTTGCTGGACACTGTTTTCAAGCCTACAAGAGAAATAATGGAGCATCAATAACTAGATCTTTGCATTTCTTTTCCTAGGGAAAGCAGTCCCTGCTAAAGAAACACAACACCTATGGGTTGGTTAAGCTACCACAGTCTAAACCACTTGCCAGTAAAAATGTATCCTTATCTTCAGCAAATGACACATATAGCCTACCCGACGTTTTATTGGTACTGGTGAACCGAAGGAGCATGCAAATTCACCAGTAGAAGAATCCATGAAATTACGTAAACTGAGCAGGTTCATGGTGTTGTTAAGTCAACCCAAGTATTAAATGCTTAGAACCTCCGAACAATTGAAGTAATTCCAGACTTTCCTTAAAGAAATTCAAGAAGCATTGATAAATCCTTTAAACTACAACAGTCAAAGTAAAGCTTATTTCCGTTTTTGTCAAGGTATAATCTTAGTGGGCATAACCATTTCCATTCACAAAGTTTGTAAAGCATTCAGTGAAACAAAAAGAAAACAAAAAGTAACATACTTTTGCACCAAACTCGTGCCCCCTTTCAACGCATTTCCAAGTGCCAGCCAAGCACCAGAAGTGAAACTCTCAACCGAATCATCAAAAACCTTCAAACCCTGGAAAAAAGGCAAAAACAAGAAACTACGCGTAAATCCTAAAGTATCCGCCAATAAAGAATAATAATGATTAATGACTTTGAGCCAACGACAAACCAACTTATGGCAGAAACAAGGTCTATATTATGTAGTAAAGAGCATTCGCATTTCACTAAAAGAAGCAAACTTGCCTGACTAAGAAGTGAGTCTTCACTAGCATCCTCCAATTTACCTAAAGCCAACTTCTTTAACTTGTGACTCTCATCATCACTATCATCCTTCTCCGTATCAGGCTCTTCAGCTTTCTCATCTTCCTTGGCAGAAGACTCAGAGTCCTCATCCACTTCTTGCATATCCGCAATACTCTTCGCTGCTTTCTCCGCCACTGCTGCAGCCTACACGACCAAAAAAAACCCCAACTTCATCACTCCCCCAACAAACATATGAATTTACCAAACATAGACACAATGTAGACTTGTAGTGAATCGCAATACACTCGGATCCGAGAGATTAGGTCAAAAGCTTGGAGTCGAGAGATTATTACATTACGAGATATATCTTCGGCTGCTTTTTGAAGATCGGAGAGAACAGAGAAGCCGGAAAACCCCCAGCCCCATCCACCTGTGTTCTTCTTCGGTGGCGATTCGGCGTTTTCCGTTTCGGGATCTTCTTTGCGGATTGGTTCTTCTTCTTCGACTGAGGATGGTGGCTTCTTCTCGTCGTGCGTTTGTTTCTCTTCTTCCATCGTCGTTGGGGATCGAATTAGGGTTTCGTTGAAAAAATGTTTCCGATTTGGGATTATTTTAGTAGAAATGTGGATGTGCGATTTTAGGGTTTTCTAAGGAAATGGGGAAATGAATGAAATAAGTTTGTTAATCAGAAAAACTGTATTTCACTTAGATGAAATGAACTTTCAGACTTGACCGGAAGATCATGATGGCTTATGCTTCTTCGTGCAGCTAAAGCATCGTTTCCGATACGTTGTCGTTTNTTTTATTGTCTTTTTTTTTTTTTTTTTTTATCTTTCGTCATTGACCCAATATGTTTATTCTTTGGCCCATTAGCCTCGTTTTAGGCCCATAAACTTTATAGATAGGAGAATTTGTTAACACGGAAAGTCGGTGATCGTCGTCCTCTATTCTTCATCGTTTTTTAAAAAAAATTTAGAAGGTTATCAATTTTATTTGAGAAAAGACACATGTCATCACGAAAATTATTGACCGTTAAAATAGAAGAAACGGTGTCGTTTAACGCTATTAATATTTTAATTTATATCAAATCTATTCTTTATTATTCTCTGATTTCACTCGTTTCATTCGCTTTTGAGTTCTAGGGTTCTTCATTTCGTCAAATCGTTCTTTTATCGCTTCATCAATCTCATCGTCTTTAATTTTAGTCGGTTCGTGTTTTTTTAACATTTGGGTAATTCGATCCTTTCCTTTCCTTTTCGACCAAACAAACTTTCTTTCGCTTATCTCTTTGTGGGTTTGTTGAAATCTTTGTTTGGTCTTTGCATTTCCTCGATCATATTTTGGCAGTATTTAATGTCCAGCAAGCAAGATCGAAACCACAATTCACAAACGATCTAGAATATCTCCAAAAGTTGAGTTCTTTAGACAAGATTTCGGTTTTTGGTTATCTTCTTCTTATGTGATTATGGATACGAACTGAGACTTGAATTTGTGTTGGGATTTAATCAAAGTTTTTGTCTTTTTTTCTGTTTGAGTTTATTTCTGATGATGATACATATTTCTGGCCTACAGGCAAGTGAAGGAGATGTTGGAGAAGGAGAGGTTGTGGGATTGAAACAAGCACTTAAAAGCCCCCAATGTGGTCACCAATTTCCATTTGGGTAATTCCATCCCTTCCTTTCCTTTTCGACCAATTAAACTTTCTTTCGCTCATCTCTTTGTTGAAATCTTTGTGGTCTTTTGCTCCATTTCTTGTAGATTGATTGCATTGGATCGGCTTTTCACATGAAAGGAACTGTCTGAATATCGAAAAGGCTCTGCTCGGCCATTTCCAGTTTTGTCATCGATGGCTGGATCCCTAAAGAAGTTTTGTATGGTTTTAAGTTATTCAGAAATGGTAAGAGCTCTGTACTTTGTGCAACGACTTGTTTTCTTTTCTTGTACATGAGACCTTTACCATGGCTCTTCCTAGAAAACCTTTTTGTCCTTATTGCTCCTATGCTTTTGCTGTGTGTTTCAGGGAGATGGAACCTTCAGCTACCACATGTAAGTCAGACGGTGTTGATCCTTTCTTCTCTATAAGACCATTTCCTTTTGTCTAGCAAGCTTGTTCATATGCAATTTTCGGCGTTTTCAAAACACTCTAGGCTGATTTCTTTTGTTTTTTCTTGCAAAATTTCTTTCTTTTTTTGTGTGTTTGGTTGGAAATTTAGAAACACTTTTCTAATGAGGCAGAATTCCTTCTTCACTCTTGTTTAATACAAAATCTAATACGGGTATAAATGTTAGTGTTGTACATAGCTCCTTTAAAATTGTGTGTATCAACACGGCATCTCTACTTGTTAGTTAATATTGTTACATGTTTCTCAGGAAGTAGATGAGTACGATAGCTTTGACAAAAAAAACATGAAGTCTCTGGCTTCTCTCGGATTTATATTCAGAGAACCGGACAGAGAAGCATGATGGTTGTGCAATCTTCTACAAGCCTACCTGGTATGATTAAAACATTGGGCGTGACTAAAGAACGTTTTAACTTTATGCAGAAACCTTATTCTAATGGAAACACACTCTTCTATTGGATTGAGTGCAGAATCTCTTCTATTTGACGGCAAAAACTAGGCAAACGTCTTGAAGATTCTGTTTGTAACATATGGCTGTAAGGATTATACTTTGGAAATGTGGAGTCGACTTTGGAACCGTCTTGATGATATGCTTTACAAATCAGGTCAAAATCATCTCCCTAGCTTTCTTACCCTTGATCGTCCCTATTCATCAGTCTGCTATATTAGAAACGAGGTAATCTTAATTACCTCTCTGAAATGTCCCGAAATGTCCCGAGCTATTAACAAATGCCTCGTCCTAAACTGTCCCTGGTGCCTGAATGCAAACTAGCTTGTCCCGGTTCTATTAATAACTCGGTTTACTAGTTACCGAGCTATACTAATGTCTTGTCCACTGTCCTAAACTGTCCTGATGCCATTATAGAAATGAGCTTGTCCCTAAATAACATGGTTCCCTAGTCACCCGAGCTGTAAATAATTGGCTTGTAACGAGGTAATCTTAATTACCTCTTTGAGACGTCCCTGATGATGATAGAACACAAATGGGCAACAAAAATGAGCTTGTCCTAGTGTATAATCGAGACTGTCCCTGAATAACTCGGATTTCCTAGTCACCCGAGCTATAAACAAATGCCTTGTAACGAGGTAATTATAATTACCTCTCTAAAATGTCCCTTATGCCAGATTGCAAATGAGCTTGTCCTACGGTTTACTTGTC
>OVBI01002390.1:0-20720 GCA_900406495.1 Sisymbrium altissimum | reverse complement strand
AGCCACACCGAAGACCCTCCTGGTCCGGCGCCACTCTCCTCACGCCGATCTCGCACAGCACCGCACCGCACCGACGTTTACTATCAACCCACTGACGCAATCCGATCTGCCACCCCCAAAGACAAGATCTACAACCGCAAGAGAAACTAACAAAAAAGGAAAGAGGAAAAAATAGAGGGGAGACCGACGCCAGTGCTAAGAGAGCCACCGGAATACAGTCTCCGGCCAAAAAACGGCGAGCTGAGGATTAGGTTACTGGGCGGCTGTTGAAAGAGATAGAGAGAAAAAAAAAGGAAAAAAGAAAGACGCATACATGCGTATCACATGGTGCTATTACTTATTAACACATAAAAAAAAAAATCAAAAATTTTATCTTTAGCTCAATGTTGTGATTGAATCTACGTAAAAAAAGATTTATTTTGAATTCTGTGGCAAAGCAAAACAGGTAACATGGTTCTCATATAATTTTTGAGCTAATATGACATCTACATCTATTAGACTTCATTTCTATTTCATTAAATATCACGATCATAAAAAGTAGTCGTGTTATTTACTGCATGGTTGTGTGCAGATCTGTTGGCCAAATCATTGATAAACACTGTACTAATATATTCCATTGGTATCTACATATAGACGTCTAGATAAACACTGTACTAATATATTCCGTTGATATCTACATATAGACGTCTAGTATTTGATTAAGTAGTTAAGCAAAGAAATTAAAACTATGTTTTCCGGTGCTATTTTTGAATTCACATTTCCAAATATATATAGTTATCTATTTTCTTACGTACGTTTATTTACGTACGTTATTTCGTTAATGTGTTTATATAATAAAATGAGCAAGTTGTGTGGTAGGAGTAGGGCACAGCCTCACAGGCTTTTAGATAGAGATCACAACGTAGGTAAAAGACTTGGAAAATAACAACATCATGCGTTTTTTTGCTAAACACTAACATCATGCGTTGGTATTAAGCGACGGTTGAAGATTCTGTAATGTGTAAGATACAGAAGAATCATTGAAAGCTTCGTTGTTGTTACAACAGAAATAATTCTAAGCAGATAGGAAAAAGTATAAACTACGATAAAAGTAGCCGAAAGAAAAAAAAAAGAAGAAAAGAAAAACCGGAGTATGTGATTGGTTCATGGTACCTAAACCAAAAAAAGGAAAAAAAGAGTCGCAAGTCGCATCTTTATCCATTTTTACAGAAAAACAACTACTATATATATTATTCAAAGAAACGAATAAATAAATAGATATTATCGAGGAAGATATTTGCTGAAGAATTATAAAAAAAAATACAATAACTATCGAAGAAAGTCTAAGAACAAATAAATAAATCAAAGGAAGGAAATTGTTGGAAAGAACATGCGAAAATGTGACGGTGACGGAGTGACGGCTAAGGATATAGTCTGCTTCTCGAGTTCTGCGCTTTCGTCATCCTCAGATTCCGTTAATGTCTGTTATCTTTATAAACTATTACTACATACTGAAAAAAATCATGATATTTGTTAATTATATTATTAAAAAAATATTAAAATGAAAACTTACGAGCCGCAACTTGTGAAAGTCTGTTACTCTGTTAAGAATCGAAGACTTCATCCAGTCTGATTCCGACAATAAAGAAAGTAAAAGAAAAAACTTCACTGTGAAGCATTTCTTCGCTGTTTTCTGGATGCTAGATTATTTATTTAATAATCAATACTTTTATATTGTTGAGTAAGAGGTGCGCCGCAATTTTGTTTCATGACAATCTTGCAACTTTCTAATAAAGAAAACTAGAAAAGTAATTTATTTTCTTGATAAAGAAATTATAATGTTATTATCAGTGGCTTCGGTGTGTATTATACGAAAATGTTGGTTATTGATCTTCTTGTTAAATTACCCGTTTAAGCAAAACAATTACCAGTCTATGACGTATAATGCTTCGAATCCTAATTTACCATATAACAAACAAAATTGATTTATAGTGTTTTCCTCAATTCTAGTATATAAATATGTATAATACGGGATCCTGGTTATGTACCGTATGATTAGATATTTTCTAAATTATCAAAACTATAATCGAATCAAGTAGATTATATATAATAAAGTTAACTATTAATAATGTTATTACAAAAACTAACTAACAAACGATATTAACGTTAGTAACCCAACTTCTATAGCTCAACCAACATATCATATGGCCGAATTAAACCATAGATCTTCTCCCAAGTATCGATATCGGGAAAAATATCTGTTGTGAGATCATATCTGTTGTGAGATGAACAAGAGAGAAGCTAAACTCAGGAGAACATCTTCTGTTCGAAAATTTCTTTTTTTAACAAATGGATAAAATAGTTTTTATTAATACAAGCCTTAAAATCTCTGATTTTTTTTTACTTGCACCATATTTCCGTCCGTAATATTCCTACACTAAGTTACTATATTAGGCTTTTTAAAATCATTCAAGTTCTTTTTTGTCACTTTGACAACAAGCTATTTTGTTTAGTTCTCGGATTTATATAGACTCGAAACTTGGTAAAGAATATCGTTGCTATGTCTAATGTTTAGAAGAATATTGTGACATATTTTATACCCATATAACGTTTTATATAAATTAGATACGAAATTATGTACGAACCATAAGCGAAAAGGGATAATATGAAATTATTTATAAAACAATGATAGAGTATTACTTTTCTATGGATTTCATGCAATCATGCCTATTACGACTTGGACGGGCAAGCAAGTTGATGTAAAAACTTCTATATTAAGCATTTTATTACGATAAAAGTTATATATACCCTATAGTTTGTGACTATTAAAATATTAGCAAGAAGAATAATGATTGGAAGAGTTGTCGGATAAAGTCATATATTGAAACATCAAAATCTGTAGAATTGCTATTGGAATTGGTAAAAGACAATAAAATATAAACTATAGTACAATCCACATGTGACAACTTCATTGTATTCAGCATTTTTCATCTATCAATATCAGTTCCATTTTGTTTTACAGAGACAAATTATGTTATTTGAAAATAAACATGCAAAAGAGGATAGGTCATTCTTTTAATCGTCCATTGTCTTTTAATCACAAATCCACGAATTAATGATATATATTGGAGAATGGGTGCTTTTGAGAAAGAAAGGCGAAGATACCAGGAGAAGGATGTTAAAACGTTACCAAATGGAGAAGAATTTGATTCTTGGATTGACAAAACAAAAAACATTACAACCACAGCTTGCATTTTTGAAATTTGATACTATCAAAAGACATTTTTTTATTTGTAACTTTTACTAATATCAACGGCCCTTGAAAGAAGATCTTTCAATGTTCAATAGAATAATATATCGATCCTCGTAGATTGGTTAATAAATTGACGGTCAAGATTTATTCAAAAATTGACCACCAAATCTCTCGATCTCCAATATCGTGTTTATTAAAAAAATAATATAATCGCAACTTAACAAAAGTCGTTCGATGATACTAGTATTTATTTTCTGATTTTCATTCTGTTATTTAATATCATTTTCAGTAGCCCAACTAGGAAATATCAAAATATCCTCTCTCTCATCACGTGCATTAAATTTCCCAAAACAATTCAAACTTTGGTAAATAAATATTGCTATTAAAGAAATATAAAAACAATCGAGTATATATAATGAGGAAGTTGCGCCATAAGGCACAATTCTTCTAACAGTCAAGAGCTACGTGCTCTGTATCTTCCAAGAGCTACAAATATCATATTTTTTCCAATTCTGAAACCCAACGAAAAAGGAAATATTTACCCTAAACCAAAGTTCGTATCTATAAAAAAGGAAACTTTTGGCTATAAACACTCTCTCAAACCCCATCAAACTTCAGATACTCTTTCTTCTCTATTCTCTTAGAAATTCGTTTTTCTTTCTTGAGCTTTTTTTGTGGTTTCAATGGAGTGGTTTCGTGGTGAAACGATCGGATACGGAACTTTCTCTACTGTAAGTCTAGCGACGCCGTCGAACGTCAAAGATTCCAGCGAGTATCCTTCACTCATGGCCGTCAAATCGGCGGACTCTTACGGCGCCAACGCAATCGTGAACGAGAAGTCAGTGTTGGATTCACTCGGAGACTGCCCTGAGATCGTACGATATTACGGAGAAGATCAAACGGTGGAGAAAGGCGAGAGGTTGCATAACTTGCTTTTGGAGTACGCTTCGAGAGGAAGCTTAGCGACGCAACTAAAGAAGTTAAACGGCGAGGGTTTACCGGAACACACCGTGCGTCGCCACACGGGATCAGTGCTCAGAGGATTACGTCACGTCCACTCGAAGGGTTTTGCTCACTGCGATATTAAACTCGGGAATATTCTGTTGTTCGGCGACGGCGCCGTTAAGATTGCGGATTTCGGTTTGGCGAGGAAGGTTAACGGAGATTTAACGGAGTTAAAAGAAGACGTGGAGATTAGAGGGACGCCGTTATATATGGCGCCGGAATCCGTTAATGATAACGTGTATGGAACGGCTGCTGACGTGTGGGCGTTAGGGTGTGCTGTAGTTGAGATGGTTAGTGGCAAAACGGCGTGGAGTGTTAAAGAAGGGTCGAACTTCATGTCGCTTTTGATACGGATCGGTGTCAGCGACGAGTTGCCGAAGGTGCCAGAAGATTTGTCGGAAGAAGGAAAAGACTTCTTGTCGAAGTGTTTTGTTAAAGATCCCGAGGAAAGATGGACGGCTGAGATGCTTTTAAACCATCCTTTCGTAGCCGTTGATTGTGCAGAAGATGATGGTCAACGAGAAGACTTGTTTGTTAAGGTGAAGGAAGAAGAATCAACGTCACCAAGATGCCCGTTCGGATTTCCTGATTGGGATTCTATGTCGTCGGTAGAATCAGACACGCAATATCAGCCGTTGGATTCTCCGGTACAGAGATTTGAGAGCCTTGTTAGTGAATTGACACCTGATTGGTCTGTCTCCAAACACTGGGTCACCATACGGTGAGGGAAGTGAGAAGAAAACAGGGGAAAAACAGAGTTGTTGACAAAAGTCTAGGTTATTTTTTTTTACACCTAGTGAGATCCAAATTCAACGATTCTTATTCATATTTTCTTTACATGTATTGTATATGTTAATATGAAAAATTCATTGTAGTCTTACGTATCATTGATTTTTGTTTTCGTTGTTATTCTATCAGCATTAATTCAAGAAATCGAAAGTTTGTTAATACATAGATAATAATCCATACATCAAAAAGTGTATTAGAATAGGGAAAACAAAAAGAATCGATACCTTATAACAAATTAACAATACCTAGTGAGCACCAAGTAGCGTTGGCTTTATAAACTAGGGGGTAAGCGCATAGCCTTAGGGTCTATAAAGTTCAAATTAACTAACTATGAGCTTGATGATGAGCTGCTTCCTGATCATAACTCAAATCGTTATTCGAGTACGTTCGCGTGAACTTTTCCATGAAACGGTTGAAACTGTTTGTGCATTTGACGTACTATGAATATGATTATTATGATCCCTGGCGCTGATCCCTTCTTCTGTGCAAGTCCAAAACCTCTCTGTGTACAAATTCAACCTATCCGTTTGTATTGCTAAAAGTTTCTATTCCAAAACTTTTGTGTGCAATTGATCAGCTTTGCAAGTGAGGTAACGAATGTAAGAACATAATGGAATCTAATTCAGAGATTAAAAGTGTCAGATGCATAGTTACTCTAAAGCTAATGTACAAAGAAGACTCTTAACGTGTTATATAATCCAGCTTCTCTGTTTGCTTGGATGAGCCAGAAAGTTGCAAACTCTGTCGGAATAAGCTAATTTTTTTTTATCTTCCTAGTGCTTGAAATGTTTGATGTTAATGATTAGTATCCTGCAAATAAGTACATTAGATTTTTAAAACATCGTCGTGCACTAGTGCATCGGACATTCGGACCATAATGATAAAGTCAATATTCGCATGAACATCTACAGTTTCTTTCTTCGACCCCTTGAAAAACTACAAGTTTGCTCCCAATACCATTTGCCAGTCCAGCTAAAAGGCTCGAACAGCAGTTGGTTTACCCAAACCAAAATCGTTATATCTTATACTTCGAACCAGGGAGAGTTACTGACAACTAAAGACTTATATCGCCCATTCTACTTCTAACATCAATTTTTGGGATCTTACCGTCACATTTGTAAGCCCACTTCGTAGTTTCGATCACCACGGATCGAAGAGAGGCGATTCCTCACTTGATTGTCTAATGCATTTGATGATTGATGTTGGTGTATTTGGATTTTCTCCATTCCTCCGAGCATTTCTCTCTCTCATGCTGTACACAGTCGCTTGAAACGCATACCTGGTGATTAAGGAAGCTATAACTACTACAAGAACTAAGAAGCCAATAATAAATTAGGATATATGGCTTGCTAGTAGCTACGTTAAATCATTATTTATGAATGCAAGATGTGTAGGTCGGAAGTTAGGAGTTTTTGGACCACTACGTTAGCTATAGAGTTTAGATAAACCAAACAAAACGGTTTTCTGAGTACTAATTTCTCTCTCTCTTGAGTTTAATGCACTATGAGCTGCGATCTAACTCAAAAATCGAAATCTATCGCCCATAACTAGCCAAATATGTTAAATTCATCCACAACTAATTATGTCCTAGCAATTCATCTATATATAACCTCTCAGTTGTCCAACCCTAACCAAGAGAAGACAAAAAAGCCACAAGACAAAAGACTGAAAGTAACATGAGATCTCTCTTACTAGTCGTGTGCCTGGTTCTTGGTTTGCACTGTGGTGAAGCAGCCTTGGCTTGCAACACCGTGTTTGCAAACCTTTACCCTTGCATCTTCTACGTGGTTCAAGGCGGAAACGTCTCAGCGAACTGCTGCAAGGGTATTACAACGCTCAACAGTCAGGCTCAAACCCCTGTGGATCGTCAGAGCGTCTGCCGTTGCATAAAAAATGCTGCTGTAGGAGTCTCTTACTCTTCTAACAACCTCAACAATGCTCTGTCTTTGCCTACTAAATGTGGTGTTGATCTCCCTTACACGCTCAGCCCTTCCATCAACTGCGACAGGTAAAAAACACTTCTGTATATGATTTATTAGGAAATGAAAACAATAATCTCAACCACTTATTCTTTCTTTTGTTTTGTTACAGTATCAACTGAGAGAAGCAGAAAATCCTAAAGGAAGCTAGTACTACTACAAGAACTTAGAAGCCAATAATAAACTAGGCCATATGGTTTGCTAATAAACTACTTTACGTAATGTATCGTCACTTCTATGTTCTTCAAAGTTATAATAGATTACTCACATGCAGTTCCTACGATACGAGACCAAAAAATATATATCTGAACCATTCTCCATGTTCCCTTACTTACATAATTACACTCACAGTCAAACATACGATTTATCAAAATTGGATTTTATTCATTTATTCCACATTGAAAGTTCGGCCATATGCACTTGTTGGCCTAGTGGTAAAGGAGTGCATTTATTGGCCACCAGCGATTTAATATGGTCCCTGAACATTAGATTTGTGGGGGATCCATTTGGATCGTGGACCCCAGTAGGCAAACGTCTAGTCATCGATCCGGAGCCCCTCTCATCAGAGTTGGCGGTCCATCCGGAAACCTGGTATAATCAAAAAGAAAACTCGACCATATGTTTTAAACATTTGTTACTAACCAAAACTCAACTGCGAACTGAACTAGCTTCAACAAACGCGACTAAAAATGACGTAGACCTAATATAGCAAATTCAATACTTTACACCCCTAAAACTAATGAATATCTCACTGACTTGTACATCAAGCGAGGGGTCGGAGACGCCGGGATGCTCCTTAAATTGTTCACGGGGTAGAAAAGCCTGAATAAATGGGGAACATAGTCATCAGGTTAAAGGAGATGTTTAGCGACAAAAACGGCATGGAGTGTTAAAGAAGGGTCGAACTTCATGTCGCGTTTGATACGAATCGGTGTCAGCGACAAGTTGCCGAAGGTTCCAGAGGAGTTGTTGGAGGAAGGAAAAGACTTCTTGTCGAAGTGTTTTGTTAAAGATCCCGAGGATAAATGGACGGCTGAACTTCTACATGTTACGGGTTCAGTTTAAACTATATACTATATTGAAACTGATTGTGCATTTGGCGTAGAACTACGAATATAATTTTCATGATCCCTGACCTTGATCCCATTTTCTGTGCAAGCCTAAAACCTCTCTACGTACAATTTCAAGTTCTCCTTTTGTATGTTCTCACTGAGAGTTTCTGTTCCAAGA
Source organism: Sisymbrium altissimum (assembly GCA_900406495.1). Lineage (NCBI taxonomy): Eukaryota > Viridiplantae > Streptophyta > Magnoliopsida > Brassicales > Brassicaceae > Sisymbrium > Sisymbrium altissimum. The sequence continues at coordinate 12,485 of OVBI01002390.1, read as the reverse complement.
AGCTTTTTGGTGCAAAAGTGCAATTGACTAGTATTGTAAGTGAGATAACGAAAGTGAGAACGTAACAAAATCTAATTCAGAGATTAAAAGATTAGATTCATAGTTATTCTAAAGCTGAATGCACAAAGAAGAAAACTCTCAAGATAAATATTAAATCTGAATGAAATCTGTAACGTGTTATATAAGCCACCTTCTCTGTTTGCTTACGTGAGCCAGAAAGTTGCTTGAAATGTTTTGATATTGATGAGTAGTATCCTGAAAATCAGTAGATTGTTTTATTCAACTATAAAAAAAAATCATGTAGTTGTTACATTCTCCACAGATTCAACATCTTCCAACATGTTCACTAGTACATCAGACCATAACGATAAAGTCAATATCGCATGAACATCGATACTTCCTTCTTGCATCCCTCGAAAAACTACAAGTTTACCACCAATACCATTTGCCGGTCCAGCTCGAACAGCGATCGGTTTACCCAAACCGAAATCGTTATCGTACACTTCGAACCAGGGAGAGCTGTTGACAATCAATGTCTTATCACCCACTCTACTCCTAACATCAATTCTTGGGATCTTACGGCCTCTAACCCAATTTTCTACAAAAGCTCTATAGTTCTCACTCGTTTGCGTTCTCACCGTTTTACATATTTGCAAAGCTGTCCATCCCAGTCCATGATCAACTAGATCTCCCACGCTGGCTGTAACTATCCCGTTAAAGACAACATTTCCGAAACACTCTTTATCAAGCGGAGGGTTTAGTCTCTGCCTAAAATCCGCTGCTACCATGCAACGCATTTCTTCTTCACGGTTTAGACCACTGTGTCTTGCGACTGATCGCCATAGATGTGCTAAAACAGCTTGAAGAGATGAGATTTTCAGTTCACCTGAGCCAATTTCCCCGTTAGCTTTAGCTTTGAGATCTGAAATGTTCTTCTTTGTGAAGTGAAAAACTCTCTCTTTCGTTGAAATTTCACGACTTGTCGCCGTCTCTGTCTCTATCTCCGAAACCGGAATACGGATGGGGAAATCCATCCCGTCGAGGCACCATCCTCTGAGGACGATAGGATGATCAAGATCCCCCTGTTGACCATTCAAGCAAATCTTTGACCAAGTATGGATGAACTTCCACAAGGAAGAACCATCGGCGACCAAGTGGTTATAGCCAAAACTAATGAAGATTCCGTCCTTTATCTCGGTGACTTGTATAGCAAGTAAGGTCTCTGAAACGCCGTCAATGTTTCTGACACCGTTCAAGGGGAAGAAAAGCCTGAAAAAGTCGGGAACAGAGCCATCAGGTTGAAGAAGATCGCTTACAGAGATAGTTTCTGCAACGGCATGAACGAATTTGGCACCTAAGGCGTGGCTGCAGTCGATGTAAAACGACACCGTATTGTCTTCGTGATTGTTTACTTTGACAAGCCGACCGGCAAAAGGAAAGTAGATATCTAGAGCAGTAGAAAGAGATGTCTTTAATCGAGAGATGAAATGGGTTTCCGGGTCAGGTTTGGGGAAGAGAAGACCTCTTTGAGTATAATCAAGATAGAGAAGGTTAAGATCAGCTGGAGTAAGATGAATCTTTGCTCGACCTGATTGATCGGTGTTAACCGGTTGAACAATGGTTGAAGAAATGACGGTCAGAGTTGCCATTTTGCCGTAAAGATATGAAAATTGATGAAAAACACTATAACACCAAAATGAATCATTGATAGCCACATGAAAGAAAACTCAAGGCCATTATGGCTTAGCCATATCTTTAAAGCTTCATTCTCCACCGTTACAATGCAAGATACATAATACATATTTTAAACAAATACAAAAAGAAGTCAATCAAAAAGAAAAAAAATATACAAAGAGATAAATGTGGAAGATACTTTCAAATACATTCATAATTTGAAAACTACACTTATATATTAAAAAAAAAAGGAAAATGCTTAAATTTATCGATCAAACATATGAAAAGAAATCTAAAGTGTTTTCCTTACCTAATAATTCGAAATCGAGTAATTAGACCATTTACAATATTTAATTACAATCTGTCAGCGTAAAGATTGATTTATTTGCGTCTTCGCCGTTTACTACACAACAATATATCATATATGCCAAATCTTGATTACAAAGTAGCTAACAAAATTGTGGGTGAAATGATTAGTATCTCTAGTACATATTCTTTCAATACCGAGTCACGAGCACCTAAGCTTCAGTTTCGCAAAAGACATGCTTTATTTCTCAACCAAATTACAATCAAGCAATGGTCACATTCTCCGAAAATTCAACATTAGCCAATAACTTTACAAGCACATGAGACCATAAGGTCGCATGAACATCAATACTTCCTTCTTCAGTCCCCTGAAAAAGCACGAGCTTACCACTTATACTATTTCCCGGTCCAGCTCTAGCTGCAATCGGCTTGCCCCAACCGAAATCGTTCCCATACACATCAAACCAAGGAGAGCTTGAGACAACCACAGAATCACAAACCATTGGACTTCCATCACCTGTTTTTGATATCTTTACATTTCTAACCCAACTCTTTGCAAAAGTTTTATACTTTTCATCTGTTTGCGAGCGTACCATTTTATTTATTTGCAAAGCAGCCCAACCCATCTCATGATCCAGCAGTTCCCCAACCGTGACCGTTGCTACCCCGAGAATGTTCACGTTTCCGAAACACTTCTTCTCAAGCGGAGGGTTTAGTCTCTGCCTCAAATCAACAGCTACTTTGCAATGCGTTTCTTCTGCTCGATTCATACCACTGTGTCTGATAATTGACCTCCATAAATGTGCAGAAAGCGCTTGTAAGGACGAGATAATCAGGTCATTAGAGCCAATTTCGCTGTTGGCTTTCGCTTTGAGATATGCAAGATTACTCTTTGTGAAGTGAAACACTCTTTCTTTCGTAGTGGGAAGCGAAGAAATTTCTTCACTTGGAGAAGGTGCCTCCGTCTCTGAAGCCGGAATATGGATCGGGAAACTGATTCCGTCGAGGAACCATCCTCTGAGAATAAGAGGGTTATGATTCTTCTGATGGTCGGAATCATTTGAGCAAATCTTGGACCAAGTGTTAAAGAAATTCCAAATGGACGCTCCATCAGCGACCATGTGGTTATAACCGAAACTAATGAATAGGCCATCTTTCATCTCGGTGACTTGCAGTGCAAGCAAGGGCTCCGTGAGGCCGTTGATGCTTTTAACGTCGATAGATGGGAAGAAATGACTCATGAAATGTGGAACAGAGCCATGAGGTTGAAGGAGGTCACTCACCGATAAAGATTTGGATTCTGCATGGATGAATTTAGCTCCGGAGGAGCCCTGGTCGTCACAGTCGATGTAAAAGGACACCGTGTTGTCTTCAAGATTCTCCACTTTGACAAGACGACCGGCAAAAGGGAAGTAGATCTCTAGAGCAGTAGAGAGAGATGTTTTTAATCGAGAGATGAAATGGGTTTCCGGGTCAGGTTTGTGAAAGAGAAGACCTCTTTGAGGATAATCAACGTAAAGAAGGTTAAGATCAAATGGAGTGAGATGGATCTTTGTCCGACTCGATTGGTTTATGTTTTGGGGTCGAACAATGCTTGAAGAAATTACAGTCACATCTGCCATTTTTCTTTCTCTCTCTCTCTCGACCATCAATGTTTGAAAATAAGATCTTAAGCTGAATTGCTGAAAATGAACTTACAACATATATAAACCACAATGTGGCAGACTTTACAATAATCAATTTCTTTGTTAACTTTTTTTTTTAATAAAAATATCAAGTTTTCTAATCTACACACACTGACGATGATAACCATTAAATCCAAAAATCTTATCCACATATATTTTATGATTTATGAGGCATCTCTGCTTTTGTATACCCCTCATCCACTAATGAGAGTGATGTCTTCTTTTTCTTTTTGCTTGTCAAGTTAAAGGTTTATTTCAACTTAAACAATTTCATATCGTAGCTTTGATAACATATCAATTTTATCTAAATAAACTATCAAATTTAAACTAAACTCTGCATTAACCAAAATAGATTAGCCAACCTCGCACCATGCATACAATTTCTTCTGAATTGGATATCAAGTTAGCTGTCACATATAAATGTAATTTTCAGTTTTGATGCAAGTATTTTTAATGATTTGGTGAAAGAGTTTTTCTCTCCATCCACCTATATATATGCAACAAATAGTGGGATTACTATTGTCCCCAAAAAAGCATTTCCTAGAAAAAGATAGAAATTTAGTGTAGATTAAATAAGTGAAATAGATAGTGTAATTGTCACTAAGATATATTATCATAATTCCATTGAAAGGACAATCATGATCTCTATGATCTATGGATATACAACACCAATAGATCACTCAGTCATAGTTTTTACTTTGAAGGGTTGAAAAAACAAATTTATGGGTGAAATATTATTATCTCTACTAGACTACTACCTATGTCTTAGACAGAATTACCAGTACCAAAGATTCATTGCATAAGACATGTTTTGTTTCTCGACTAAACAATCATGTAATGGTCACATTCTGCAAGAGTTCAACATCAGCCAATAAACTCGCAAGTACATCAGACCATAAGGTCGCATGAACATCAATACTTCCATCTACTATCCCCCGAAAAAGTACGAGTTTGCCACTTATACCATTCCCTGGTCCAGCTCGAGCTGCGATTGGTCTGCCCCAACCAAAATCGTTATCATACACTTCAAACCAAGGAGAGCCTGAGACAATTATAGAATCACCAGCCACTCTACTTCCACCACCAAACTTTGGGATCTTTACATTTCTAACCCAATCCTCTGCACAAGTTCTATAGTCTTCATTCGTCAACGATCTTAACATGTTACTTATTTGCAAAGCAACCCACCCCAGGCCATGATCTTGCAACTCTCCCACTGTGGTTTTAGCTAGCGCGTTATAAATCACATGCCCGAAACAATCTTTCTCAAGCGGAGGGTTTAGCCTCCGCCTCATATCCACTGCTATAATGCAACGCGCCTCTTCTTCTCGGCTTAGACCGCTGTGTCTAATGATTAATCGCCACATATGCGCTGAGACCGCTTGAAGAGACGAGACTTTCAAGTCACTCGAGCCACTTTCGCCGTTGGCTTTAGCTTTGAGATCTGAAATGTTATTCTTTGTGAAGTGGAAAACTCTCTCTTTAGTCAACCTTTCACCACTTGACTCAATCTTTGTCCCTATCTCTGATACGGGAATATGAATCGGAAAATTTATCCCGTCTAGGAAGCAGTGCCGTGCCTACGTGTTTAGGGACTTAAGGCAGACTTTCAAAAAAAAAAAGGGATGACATTTTCAATTTAATAGTTTGAAGTTGCAAAGAATTAGAACTCAAAAATATAATGTTAAAATATGTATATTATATGAAAATTATGAATTTAAAAAGGTATATAAGAGGTTTAATAGAGTTTTGAAAACATTATAATCTAGTAATAATAAAAATAATAATAAGGATCATACATAAACTCTGATAAAAAAAACTATTACATAACTTTTTCATGTTTTTTTTTTATAATTTTGTTTTTAACAAATTTTCAAATCACATATTTTTTTATAGATAAAATAGCCAAACCATTAATCTTTTCTAATCTTTCAATTACAATTGCTTTCTTTTTATCATTTTAAATTATGAAAAACTTTAAAATTATAAAAAAATTTTGTAAAACATCATAACTTCGTAGGATTACTAGAGTTTCCATTAACAAAAATCAATTAAGGGAAACAAATCACTTTCATTGATAGTATATATTTTACATTTGATAGAGGTTAAATTTAAAACTTTATTTAAATATTATACTAAAAGTTAAAAAAGAAAAAAATAGAGGCCCTAAAATGTAAAAATAATTTGGAGACTTGAGGCAAATGCCTTTTTAAATAGTCAGTAAGCACGGCTCTGCTAGGAACCATCCTTTGAGGACAATAGGATGATCAAGATTCTCCGTTCGACCATTCGAGCAAATCTTGGACTAAGTGCTGAAGAAATTCCAGATCGAAGATCCATCGGCCACCATGTGGTTGTAACCGAAACTAATGAAGACGCCATCCTTCATCTCAGTGACTTGTAAAGCAAGCAAGGGTTCCAAGACGCCGTTGATGCTTTTAACACCGTTCATGGGGAAGAAAAGCTTGAAAAATTCTGGAACAGAGCCATCAGGTTGAAGTAGATCATTTACCAAGACAGATTCAGCTGCGGCATGGACGAATTTGGCACCAGAGCCGTTGCACTCGATGTGAAACGACACTGTTTTGTCTTCATGATGTTTCACTTTGCCAAGACGACCAGCGAGTGGGAAGTAGACATCTAGAGCAGAAGAAAGAGAGGTTTTCAGTCGAGAGATGAAACAATTTCTAGGGTCGGGTTTGGGAAAGAGGAGACCTCTTTGAACATAGTGGATCTGAAGGAGATTGAGATCAAATGGAGTTAGATGGATCTTTTCCCGGCAGGATTGGTTACTGATTGAACAATGCTCGAGGAAATTACAGTCACATCTGCCATTTTTGGCCTCCAATCTGAAGTCAAAAGCGTGGACATATATATATTAGGTGAGCAAGATCAAGAATAGTATTCCTGTCAAATTTTCTTACAAGGAAATATTTTAACCTACAAGTTTCTATTTATATTTTTAATAATTTCACGACTTATAGACTCTTTAATAACCTTTTTGTCGCATTCAACATGTGTGCCTTACATTAGACAAAGTGTATCTACATAATCTCAATTATTGAAAGGCTGTTTAGTGCTAACCAGCTAAAAAATGTTCAAAATTTTAGGCAGCAAACGGGAGATGATTCAAAGCCATCTCCATTGTAAAATTCTATTTTTTTATTTTAAAATAGAATTAAGTTTAAAATAGAATTGAGTTTTATTCTAATTATATTTTATAGTTATTATAAGATAGTGTAATAAACAAACAAAACAGAGTAGTTTTACTTTTTATTCTAATTCTATTTTTTTATTTTATTTGTTGAAAATAGAATAAAATTAAAATAAATTTACTCTAAAAAACAATTTTACTTTATTTTAGAATAAAAAATATAGTAGAATTGATAGTTTAACCCATTAAACGATTAGAAATAGAACATCAAATCAGAATCTAAACAATTTTAAGTGGTTTAACCTTCTTAGAATAAATTGATATATTTTATACAACTTTTATCAATTTTAAAAGTTTTTTTTTGTTTGTTGTAAATGCCATAAAAATTCGTTTTTGAGAATTTTCAAAAACTTAGGATTTTGATTCTGCCTCAAAAAAAAAAGAAATTAAGAGCTTCTCCATCAGTGATATTTACATAGGATTTTGAAAATTATTTAAATTAAAAATAAAATAAAAAAAGGTGAGAAGTCAGATTACTTATTAGAATTTTCTAAATTCCCATTATTTATTTGTCTGTATTCTATTGGTTCAATTTTTTATATTTAATTATATATTTAAATACATTAAAAATATTATTATTAAATTAATCAGATATTCAAAATGAGTATGTAACCGATAAAATTGCTCTAATGTCTCTTGATTCTGATTCTAATTATATTTTTTAATTATGAAAACTTCCTCACCATACCAACAAAAAATAGAAAATTGTATATATCAATTTTTCATTTAGTTTCGAAGACTATCATAAACTTGCACAAAATTCTAGAAACATCTTTTAAAACGCAAATCGTGTTATTCCTCACCATATGGCTATTAACAAGAAACACTCTGAAACCATAAATCCCAAACAGAGAAGCCAAAAGTCCAAAAGAAAGGAAACCTTACAACATGAAGACAAAACAAAAATATACAAATAATTCGGAACACCAACCCAATGCCAATTGAGAGAAACTCAGAACTAAAAGGCTGAAATGGGAGCAGAAGGATCGAAAACACACACTTCCCAATTATTAGAGAGGTCATGAGCCAGGCGAAGATTATTGCTTCTACCACAGGAAAAGGAACATGAGAGCAAAACACAACCGAACCAAACAAGTCCTGAAAACCGGATGAAGAACTGTTTTAAACTCGATTTTCAATGAAAAAACTTACCATCAGCTCTACAGAGAATGGTCAACTTCCAATAAAAGTACTGAACGACAAAATCTAGAACAACAAAGCCAACAACGAGAACAGCTATATTGCACCATCAACAAAACAAAATTTGTACATCTGACGCCAGACACTTCATCCATTCCAGACCAACTAAACAGCACCACAACTTTAAATGGCTGCTAACCAATAACACTACCTAAAACCATACCACCCCCACGAGTGCCATCGCCGTTCGGAAGAAATACCCCTATCTCTGGACACCAAGAATACGAGTATATCGACGACCTAATTAAACCATCGAGGTGATGAATGGAATCCAAAAAGCAAAAATCATACCTAAGAAGTGAACCAAAGGACAGACAATCAATCTTCATAAGAAATGTGGTCATTTGAATAATTTCTCCACGAGCAAAACAATAACTCGCTCAACATAAGCCAGAAAGCATTTTTAAAAAAGGAACATGATAAACCAAAAGGTCGACCTGAAGACTTCTTTTTTTTTTTGTAAAAGGACCTGAAGACTTCTTAATGAAATAATAAACTTCTAAATAGCGTGATGTGATTATGATATAAAGATTAGACACTCGTTAAATTGATACTCTAGTGTTTATCAAACAATCCATACAAATTAACAAGAAATTCATAACTAGTCACTAAATTAAGAATAATGTACAGAGATTCACTTGCGGGATGACAATTCAATACTAAACGAAACAGATAGCTTTCGTAACGACGTTTCACACAGGTCCAGGCGCACCGCGTACGATAGCAACAGCCACCGTTGTAAGATAGTTTTCTTCTCGGATATAATTTTAAAAATAGTCTATTTTCCCACCAAGTCATCATCCTGATATTCCGGGTCAGGTAGCTTGTTCAAGTCAACCCGCTTCCATAACCCGCCAGCATAGTCTCCCTTTTGACTAAAAACGCGGCGGCGTTTGTTGTTCATCACCGCCGTCCCAAACGCGTCAACCTGAGCTCCAACCTCCGTGGCCTTTTTCCGTATCGCTGCCGCCGACATGTCCTCAGTGGCGGCGGATTTCTCGGTGCTCGACAAAAGCTCCGGGAAATTGAGCGTAGCGGTGGGTCCTCTCAGGTAGAAAACCGCCGTGTCGTATGCACGCGCCGCCGCCTCAGGGGTAGCGTAAGAGCCAAGCCATAGCCTTGAACGTTTGTTGGGCTCTCGAACCTCCGCCACCCATTTTCCCCATTTTCTCATCCTTATTCCTTTGTATGGTCTTTCTCTCTTCCTTCCGCCGGCCACGTCAGCTGCTGCTGCTGCTACGGCGTCCATGGTTACTGCCGGATTTTGGTAAGTTAGGGAAGGAGAGAGAGGGAGAGGTTGCAGTTGTAGTTGGTGAAGAAAATTCCAAACTACAAGAAAAGACTTGCGTTATTTATAGGTGAAATTTGCTTTTTTTTTTTGGTTCTTTTGTTTGTTAAATTATATAAAAATGTTATAATATTGATTATATAAAACTAAACTTAGGCTAAAAGATAGTGTAAGAATCGGATGAGAAAGGTGTGTCTGTGATAGACCCGAGATGTGGCGTGGAGACAACAAATTCCTTTTTTGTTTTTCCTAATGAAATCGCAGACACACCGTTGAATACTTGGATTCAGGGATTCTCATCCAATTTTCCAGTCATTTTGCTTAATAAATAACGCATGTCTATGTATAATTAATGTTGAGATAATCATCGTATCCAGTATGTATACATTAATTCTTGCATTTTGTTAACGTTAACCATAGCATTTTGTAAAAAAAAAACGATATTATAATTTCTTTGTAGTTTGTAGTCTGTAAAATATATCTTCATAAAAGTTAAAATTGCGGAGTGTATTAATATATTTACAGATAGAACTGAAAAATCGAATCCTAAAAGTCACAACGAAAACAAGACCACATTCGTTCACCGATATATAATCATTTTCACAAAAGTTCTGTGTTCATTATACATAACGGTCATTACCTAGAAATAGATACACGACTTTTTACATCAAAACTGTATTCAGCCGGAAATTTAAGATTAACAAATAACAACAAAGACAAAGATCGGATTGTCGATTATACGTAAATATTGTTTGCCGATAACACGTAACGTAAATAGTAGTATAAATTATGCGCGTACGTATACATACACGTCTATATGACTATATACACAGGGATAAGTAGAGGATGAGGACAGAAAGCGGGTCCCATATGGTCGGTTGTCGGTGGCTGGATACCGTTAGGAATTGACTTTATATTTAAGTAAGTGATGACACGTATCAGACATTGTCTCTTTTGTCCCTTTGCTTCCGACGTGATTCCCTTGGAATTTTATATGTAAGTAGGGACAATTTCGATATTTTTCCTATTTTTCTGATTTCATTATTAGGGAGGGGGTCCATTTCAAGACTTAACGTACGCAGCTACGTTCTGCTTAATTGCACTGCTTATTGTACACGAGGGCGGCTCGTTTCCAATTTGCTTATAAATAATGTTTTTATTTGTTATCATTTTTGGTATTTTACTAGAGGACGATTATAGAGATGATACAGATCAATATTCTGAAATTTTAGAACAGTTAATTTGAATTTATATCTGAATCCATTGAATCTGAAAATTTAGTTGATTGAATCCGAATCCACCAATATTCACAAATCCATTCAAAACAAATTAAAACTAGATAAAAACATTTCATATAAAAAAAATTCAAAGTTTTATAAACATTTGAGAACATTTTTCTAAGAAATATTCAAAATAATAATTCTTTCATAAATTTAGTTTTAGTGATATTACTGAAATATATGAATATATTTCAAAAACTACATATGAAAAACCGAATCCAGGTTAGACCAAAATATTCTATTTTATAAATTTGATTATTCTGGTGTAAATTCAGTAACCTTGTGTATTTTATTTTCTTATATTGAATCGAATGCCATTTTCGATCAGATCATAAATTTTGGATACTTTGTTCATTTTCTAAATGATTACATAAACAGAAGTTAAAAAGTATTTTACATCGACAATGCTATTCTGGTTTGAGCTATCTTATTTTCAATCTCATTAATATCTTTTAGACATGGATTTATCTTGCTTCGGTTCATTTACATTACATGGTATTAGAGTCAAATTTGACAATTTTAAACCATGTTTCATGTACATTTTACCAAATTTATAGACTTGATTAACTTTCTGATAAAATAATAATATATATGCTGTTTAACCAACGAAATATATTTATACAGCTCTAAATCTTACCCAAAAAAAAAGTATATAAGAACCTGGTTTAAGAAAGAGAAAATAGAACGAGCGACTTAAAAAACAATTCATATTTGTATATAGAAACGGTTGCTCTCGTGTTGGGCCTCTTAAGGTGTATATGAAAATTAAATGAGCTTTTTCAATTGGACTCTATCTAGCCCAGTAGTTGACTTTGTCCACGATCGGTTTCGAAATAGAGATGGTCCAGTTAGTAGCGGAATATTACAAATTGCAGGCAAAACGAAAGACCAAGTACCCAATATCTACTGGAAATGGAATCAACAACATCCAGAAACCTAGTGAGGAGTGACTGACTAAGTGAGTAAGTGACTATCAATCATGACCACTGCCGAATCTATATGGCACATGGTAAGAAATATATATATATATATAATAGTTGTAATTTAGCTTTCTTGTGCATCAGTTTAATCATGTCGACAAAAAAAGGGTATCATTTCAAAACGAGAACATGATATACGAAGGTAAATAGCTACTCAATCGCATCTCTAGATATGATCCAAAAATACATTTTAAATTTTTGATTAACATATTCATTAGAGAAATCAAATATCAATTGAATAATCGCCATGTTTATAGTATTGTTAAGAAAACTAAATGGATAAGCCTAACAAAAAAATAAATATTAATAGAAATTAGGTACGTACATGCAAATGCATTTTAAAATGTACCATCACTCTTAATCACCCCAAACTTGAATAATAAGCATCTAACGAAAACCAACATTGGAAGCTACATCAAAGTTTGGTGCTAATAATCTATTATACCATCGAATGATGTAATACAAAATTATTATAGAGAGAAATATAGGAAATTTTCCATAAAAGAACAACAACAAGTCAACAAGACAACAACCCATGACATCAAACTAATTTCTTAAAGCTCAACGAACTTCCATTCATTTTACCAAAAAAACAAACACCGTCCACATAAAAAGTGGATATTCTTGGCTAATTCGTCTTTAATAAGTAAGGTAAAGGTAAATTTAGTGGAGGGGACGTGAAAAATAACAGTCATGTTTCAAAGCTATCATGATTAATCATAACTTCAACCGGAAAAGGGCTATACAACTTAACTTTATATACAAATATATCTAATTAATACCTATAATTTATTTTTGTTTGGAAAAAACACTACAAGAAAACAGGTCTTTTACGATGGACATTTTCGATGTAAAATC
>OVBI01002389.1:3299-20723 GCA_900406495.1 Sisymbrium altissimum | reverse complement strand
TTAACTTGACTAAGGACATCTTAAGCTTGTGTCATTGAAGCTTACGCAACATGATGGACTTTTTCAAGATTGCACTTGAAGTTTTCTTTGTGGGATGGTTCGTGGGGTATGTATCGTTTTTCTTCGAAGACCCATATCCTGGTCGTGGTTCTCTACTGTACGGGTGAGTATCCACAAATATTTAGTCATCATTTCACAGAAACAGAGTTGAATTCTGGAGTACATTTTTCTACTCCCTTAATTTTGTTTCCTCATTTGTCTCTTGCAGGTTAAGTATGGGTTTCCTTGCATTCAGCTGCATTAGATATGGGGCTTATATTCTAACATGTGTTTTGTTGCCTTTTTATATTTGTGGTTTATCGTTTATGCGAGTCATTATACTCATTACCGAAGCTATCGAAGCATTTTATGCGCGCATCAGATTTAATAATGTAGATTCTGATTGGGAATGTGAGGGTGATGATATTGTGAGTAATAATTATCATATCACTTAAAATCTTCCATTAAAAATCATATCACCAGTTATGGTTTTGGTTGACTTGGATTCTACGTTTGTGACTGCAGAGTTGTTGTTGCATCTGCTTGGAGGAATATGGAGACAAGGATGAAGAAACAAGGAAATTTGCATGCTTGCACGTATTTCATTCGGATTGTATAGAAATGTGGCTGAGAATCAAACCCTCATGTCCTCTCTGTCTATCACAGATCAACATGTGACATGCCCAACCCAACACTTTTGGATACTTGTGTAAATGTTTTATATATGTAGACTAACCCGAATGTTATGCTGTTTATATTATCATAACTTCAACATTCATAAATAAAAAAATTCAAATTCTAACGCAGATGGTTATTTTTTTAGCGAGATAAAGTTTTAGAAAATCTACGAGTAAAGTCAAAACCTAATTTTTTGGGGGTAAACTTATGGTTTTTGCATAAAAGAATAGAATAGAATGTTGTTTGGTTTTATATCGTGTGACAAATTTTAGCTACTAATCAATTTGCAAGGTCTATATATATATGCTCTATGTGTCAACGCGAATTTAGATGAACTTTTAATTGGATTGAAAGAAAAGAAAAAGAAGATACGAAAAGTGATCAATGGAAAACCCTTTGTTGACCAAGACGAGAGAACATATCGTCAACATTACAACCCATGGGCCATGGCAATCCTTCATCAGTTGGTTGTCGTACACCACACGAGGGTGTTGAATCGAGTGATCCATATAAACACACAAAAATTTGGAATCCAATCGAGTTTGTTGTGACTTTGGTCCAGATTGCTGCAACATTAGTAGTTCTGATCCAGCAAAAAGATCAAAAACATCCACAAACACTATTGTTTATATGGATCATCGGTTATACCTAATGTTGACCAACATATGATAGGGAGAATAGTGTTCTTTTTTCTCTTAAGGATCATAGTGTAGAAATTGCATTTCAATTTGAAGTATCATAGTGTAGAAATTGCATTTCCATTTGAAAAATGCAAAGAAATATTTTTATGTATTAGAAGTTGAGTTAAAATTTTTTATATATTATAATGTACTGTTCACGTTTTTTTTTTCAGTTAATTAATAAAATATTTTTATAAATTTTATACTACATAATATTTACTATAAGTTATATCAAACTATAACATTTATTGTAATTCAAGTCTAATAATACATGTCGCAAATCATAAGCCTTCGATCAAAAAGAAAGAAAGAAATGAGAAGTTTTAAATGTTATATAAATTGAGTGAGGGGTCCTCATATTATTGAGTAAAGTGAGATATAACCCTCGCTTCCTAATCAATCCAATTTACAGTTTCCTTCTTCCTTCACATTGTCGAATGTCGACGATTTTTCCCGCACAAAAAACCCTTGCCCTTCTCTGGGTTTTAACCTACCCGCGTCACTGAGTATCTCCATAGCTTGATTCTCCACTCACCGCGTCTTCTGTAATCAGCGGGGATACTCGCTGAAAGGGGAAAAAAGATGAGTACAGTGGATAAAATGCTGATAAAGGGAATCAGAAGCTTCGACCCCGAAAATAAGAACGTCATCACTTTCTTCAGACCTTTAACCCTAATCGTCGGTTCCAACGGCGCCGGCAAAACTGTATAATCCCTCCCTCCCTTTCTCTTCACTTCACTTACGCAATTTTTCATTCTTTTTTTTGCTGATATTTATTTGGTGATTTGGCAGACGATTATAGAGTGTTTGAAGGTATCTTGTACAGGAGAGTTGCCTCCGAACGCGAGGTCTGGTCACAGCTTCATTCATGACCCTAAGGTATAATTGTTGATGGATGCGAGAAATTGCATTTTCTATGAATGTCAAGTTCTGCTTAGTGTTAGGGACTAGGGAAGATACAGTATCTGCATCTTCTGTATAGTATTTGATTTCTCCTTGGAGGCCTATGGAGGTTGAGTTTCCACTGTCTCGTTCTTAATTTTTTTGTTATAAGGTTGCTGGTGAAACGGAGACGAAAGCACAGATTAAGCTGCGATTCAAGACAGCTGCTGGGAAGGATGTGGTATGTATAAGGTCTTTTCAACTGACACAAAAGGCTTCTAAGATGGAGTACAAGGCCATTGAGAGTGTGCTTCAAACCATTAATCCTCACACTGGAGAGGTTTTTTACACTTACTTCTTTGATNTTTTTTTTTTTTTTTTTTTTTTTTTTTTTTTATTTCTTGCATTTTTCTGTTCCGTGAAGATCATTTTGTATGCTTTACCAAATTGCAGAAAGTTTGTCTGAGCTACAGATGCGCTGATATGGATAGGGAGATACCAGCTTTGATGGGTGTGTCAAAAGCTATTTTGGAAAATGTTATATTTGTGCACCAAGATGAGTCTAATTGGCCACTGCAAGATCCTTCTACTTTGAAAAAGAAGTTTGATGATATTTTCTCAGCCACCAGGTATTTTTTGGACCTGAGTGCTTCTCCTTGTGTGTTTTTTCTCTTATTTTTTCCACCATGTCTAGCTAAGTCCTCTTCCTGGATACCTGAAAACGCATTATTAGTGCTGAATGTAACTAATACGCACAACAACTTATGCTGACAAACTTTTGACTTGATTTGTGGCTATATCCAGTAATCTTTTTCTTGGCCCTCCGTTTGTTATTTGGACTTTTAGGAAAAGCTTAAATAGGAAAAGGAAAGAAAATGTTAATTTTTCATAACTACGAGTCTCAAGACCCCATTTAATTTCTTCTGATTTTAATTGGGTGTGTTTACGCGGGTTTTAGAAAGGATTTATTTGTCCCAGTTCTATTGTATTAGTTTTGGTGAAAAGGTCGTGGTTTGTACTAGGCATACACTTTTCCGTGACTGTTGTAGTGACCAGGCGAAGGTGGTGGTTGTTTTAATCCTTTTGTTTTTTTCTCTACTTGAACTCATTTTTGCCTTAACATACCCAGACATCCAAGTAACACTTTAGAAGAGAAAAATGTTATAGAGTTTGGTGATGAAGGATTTGCAAATTCACTTGTTATCATCTGTGCTCACTTCAGTGTGGTATTTGATACATCTGTTGTAGAAGAAACCGCTTCCCAGAAACTGTAACATGTGTTTTAACATGAAACAGATATACGAAGGCGTTGGAGGTTATTAAGAAACTTCACAAAGATCAAGCTCAAGAGATAAAAACTTATAAGTTGAAGTTGGAAAATCTGCAGACGTTGAAAGATGCAGCTTATAAGGCATGCTGGACATTAACTTGTTTGATATTTATTATCCTTTTTGCTTTTATTATCACTGGTTACTGATGCAGATTGTTTAAATCTGAAAGTTTTTCTAGACAAGTACTGTATACATGTGCTTAGACTCTGTGGGCTACTCTTATGACATGATGTTTCCAATGCAGCTTCGTGAGAGCATTGCTCAAGATCAAGAAAGAACAGAGTCTTCAAAAGCTCAGATGTCGGAACTGGAAAGCAGCATTCAGAAAGTGGATGCTGAAGTTCATAATAAGGAAATGATGTTAAAAGATTTGAGAAATCTGCAGGATCAAGTTTCAAGAAAAACTGCCGAAAGGAGCACCTTATTTAAGGAGCAGCAGAGGCAATATGCAGCATTGCCCGAGGAAAATGAAGGTTTTCTCTTTTACTATCATTATGTTTATCCCTTTGCTTTCTTTCAGGTGGTGGGGGTCTTCTTTTGGGTGGCCTTTGTCACAGTGATTTGTCCTTTTCACAGATTGTGTATTTATAGTTGTATGAATTTATTTTTGCCTTTCTGGACAACTGTCTCCCGTTTTGTTATTTCCTGACGTGGATTTAATATTGAATATCTTGATGCTTGCCATATTTGTTGATCAGATACTATTGAAGAACTGAAAGAATGGAAAAGCAAGTTTGAAGAAAGAATTGCGCTTTTGGAGACCAAAATTCGAAAGATGGAGAGAGAGATGGATGACACACAAACTACAATTTCTTCTCTTCACAATGCAAAAACCAACTATATGCTGGAGATCAGCAAACTAGAAGCAGAAGCTGAAGTAAATCTAACAAAGCTATCACATACTAAAGTCTTATGAGCTTTGTTCCATTTGGTTTAACCTTTTTTCCTTTTTAAACATAGGCTCATATGCTGCTGAAGAATGAAAGAGATACTACAATCCAGAAGATTTTTTCCCATCACAATTTGGGAAATGTTCCTAGTACCCCTTTCAGTACTGAGGTAGTTTTGAATCTCACAAATCGAATAAAATCAAGAGTGGGTGAATTTGAGATGGACTTGCTTGATAAGAAGGTATTCATTCTTTGTTCTCTCCAGAGAGTCAGCTTTTGTATTTCACTTGTATCTGTTGACATCCTTAGAGGTTCTGGATGTTATCTCAGAAATCAAATGAAACTGCTCTAAGTACGGCTTGGGATTGCTATATGGATGCCAATGACCGTTGGAAAAGCATCGAAGCTCAGAAACGAGCTAAAGATGAAATCAAGGTGCGGTTCACCAATTGGAATTATACCCAAATTCTCCAATAACGAGCCTAAAGTTTAACACATTTACTTTTGACGTTGACTTATGCAGACAGGCATATCAAAACGCATAGAAGAGAAAGAAATTGAGCGTGATTCATTTGAATTCGAAATATCCAATGTGGATGTTAAACAAATTGATGAACGAGAGAAACTAGTGGTATTGAGTTCTTTCCCTTGATCTACTTACATGATTTTGGTCGTGAAGAGTTTGGCTTTGTTATCGGTGCTTTATTTTGCCATCATTTGTTTGCATTTGTACAGCAAGTTGAGCTTGAGAGAAAGACAAAACAAAATTCTGAAAGTGGATTTGAATCCAAAATAGAACAGAAACAGCATGAAATATACAGCATGGAGCATAAAATCAAGACTCTGAATCGAGAAAGAGACGTTATGGCTGGTGATGCGGAGGATAGAGTTAAGTTGTCTTTGAAGAAGACGGAACTGGAGAATCTTAGGAGGAAACACAAAAAGATGTGATCTGACTCACTAATGCTTTCCTCTTCTTTCTTTCTTTCTTTCTTTTTACAATCCATTATTTTGACTCTCTAATGATATTTATCAGAATAGATGAGTGCAAGGATAAGATTCGAGGGGTGCTGAAGGGGAGATTACCACTCGAGAAGGATATGAAGAAGGAAATTGTTCAAGCTCTGAGGTCGTGCTTTCACTTCTTATTCCTTATTTTGATTCTAAATGAATCATTTATCAATCTAAAATTACTTGATCAGGATCTGATAAAAAACAATATATATATATATATGCTTCAGGTGTTCAGAAGTTTCACATTTACAAAATGTCGTTGTATTCGTTTTCTCTTTGGTTTAGGTCAATTGAAAAGGAATATGATGACATGAGCTTAAAATCGCGAGAAGCAGAAAAGGAGGTGAACATGTTGCAGATGAAGATTCAAGAAGTAAACAATAGCCTATCCAAGCATCACAAGGATACAGAATGTAAGCATGATGTATATTTTAAAGAGAGATATCTATTGGTCAGTTCTGAATTGTGTATCCTTTATGCAGCAAGTAAGAGATACATTGAGTCGAAGTTTCAAGCCTTAAAACAGGAATCATTTACCATTGATGCTTATCCCAGACTGTTGGAGTCGGCTAAGGAAAAAAGAGAACACCATAAAAGGTTTCTTGTTGAAAATGGCAGAGTATTTCTACATATTCTATCTCACCCTTTGCGTGAATTCCTACTAGATATTTCCGTCTTGCATTCAAAGCGTAGTTCTGTTTCTGGTATGTGTTTGCAGGAAATATAACATGGCATATGGTTTGCGCCAGATTTATGAGCCATTTGAGCAGCTAGCCCGAGAACGTCATTCTTGTCCTTGCTGCGAACGCTCTTTTTCAGCTGAAGAAGAGGATAACTTCGTAAAGAAGGTTACAAAATTTCCTCTTGTAGATTTTTCCTTTAGATTCATACTTTTCATACTATTTAATGCTTCTGAAATAACTGTTTGTATCTTCATTGGGTAAATTACTTTTCAACTATAGCAAAGGATTACGGCTTCAAACACGGGGGATCATCTCAAAGCATTAGCAGCAGAGTCTTCAAACGCTGACTCTATCTTTCAGCAGCTGGACAAGCTTCGCTCAGTTTTTGAAGAGTATTCGAAACTAACGAATGAAATTATTCCTCTCGCTGAGAAATCTGTGCAAGAGTATACAGAAGAGCTGGAGCAGAAGTCTGAAGCCCTTGATGATGTGAGTTAGGGTGCTCTAGAAATTTCCTTGGATATAGTATAACTGATCTGCAGCCGCAAGTCAATTAGAGTCATTAGATGTCTATTTGTTTTTTGCTTGCTCTATTTCTTCTCAATCATGTTGTGATGCACGCAGGCTGGAAAATCCTAATTTTAGCTCATATCTTCTCTCATCATATATTATCAATATTTCAGGTATTGGCAATCTCAGCGCAGATAAAGGCTGAAAAAGACTCAGTTGAAGCACTGGTGCAGCCCCTGGAAAATGCTGATAGACTCTTCCAGGAAACCGCATCCTACCAAAAGCAAATTGAAGATCTCGAATATAAACTTGATTTCAGGGGCCTTGGGGTTAAATCTATGCAAGAAATCCAATCAGAATTAAGTAGCCTCCAAAGCACTAAGTAAGTACTCTACATTTATGCAGGGTTAAAACATTATTTTCCTTGGATATATCTTGGTTTAGCATCACAGTGTATTCTTATTATCTTTTCTTATGTACCCATGAACAGGGATAAATTGCATGATGAACTGGAGAAATTAAGGGATGAACAGATTTACATGGAACGTGATATATCATGCCTCCAGGCCAGATGGCATGCACTAAGAGAGGAGAAGGCTAAGGCAGCCAATTTGTTACGTGACGTTACAAAGGCAGAAGAAGACCTAGAGCGTTTAGCCGAGGAGAGAAGTCAACTTGACCTAGACGTGAAGGTGCGTCTTACGCGAGTTTTCTTTAGATTGTTTCCACTTGTCTTTCCGTGTCTCACTTTTATGAATTTATCAGAGTATATTCATTGTTCATTGGCGAATATGGATGTTCTAATTTATTAGGTCCAAGATCATGAATGAGAGTTCTCCAATGTGAGGAATGTGATTAGTGAATCATTTTTCTGATTAATATGCTTCCTAGTAATGCAATGCAATGGACCACAAGCTTTGATCTGTAACCTTGCTGCATATAGATATCTAGACGATACGTCATAAAATGGGTAGCAATAACTTCCTCTCGAGGAGGGTGGTAGTTTGCTTGTAAATGGTTAAGTTTGTGTATTTGAAAAGCTTCAAGAATATTTTGTCTATGCATTCGTTGAAATGTGATCAAGTAGTTCTTCAAACATTCAAAAAGTAACCTTGGTCTTCTCTGTTCCTGTTCCTGTTCCTCTTCATATTGTAACACAATCTTCCGTCTCATAATTTGTCAGCATTTGGCCGAGGCTTTGGGCCCTTTATCCAAGGAAAAGGAGCAGTTACTGAGTGTCTACAATGATATTAAAGTTAAACGTAATCAAGAGTATGAAGAGTTGGCTGAGAAAAAGAGAAACTACCAACAAGAAGTCGAGGCGTTACTCAAGGCCAGTTCTAAGATCAATGAGTATGTTCTGTTAACCAAAGGTTAATTCATCATTATCATGTGTACCAGATACGCTTACTGCTGCTTCACCAGGTATCGTGATCTGAAGAAAGGAGAACGGTTAAATGATATTCAAGAAAAGCAGCGGGCATCTGAATCCCAGCTTCAGAGCTCTGAATCGAGAAAGAATGAAATTGCAGCTGAACTGAGCAAAAGTAAAGACTTGATGCGGAATCAAGATCAACTGAGAAGAAATATAGAGGATAACTTGAACTACCGTACAACGAAAGCAAAAGTCGAGGAGCTTACACGTGAGATTGAATCACTGGAAGAGAGAATCTTGAATATTGGTGGGATACCCGCAGTTGAAGCTGAACTTGTAAAGATAGCGCGGGAAAGGGAAAGGCTTCTTTCAGAGGTAAGCAGCCTCTTATATTATTGTAGCAGCCACTCTGATATAACACGTAAATTGAATAGGATTTTGGTGCCTATGGTTAGCTATTTCTTGTCCGTGATGCAAGTGTAAGATTTTGCATTTGTCCTGTATAAGGATTTTATATTCGAACTGGTAGCTTTTTCCTAAGTTTAGCCTCGTTTCAAGGCAGCCAAAGAATATCGAGTTAAGAAAAATAGGTTTTCGTATCATAGTCGTAACTTAGATGTGTGAACTTCGATAAAAATAATTATGGATTTTAAATTTACGTTTCTGGATTATCCTGCGTTATGTGAAGATAAAATTTCCGTTAAAAGCTTCCAGAATCTATTTATTGTGCTTGAAGAATAATTTTTCTTTTTCCTGTAGCTGAATCGGTGTCGTGGAACAGTGTCTGTTTACGAGAGCAGCATTTCAAAGAACAGAGTGGAGCTAAAACAGGCACAGTACAAGGACATAGATAAGAGGCACTTTGATCAACTGATCCAGCTAAAGGTAAGACACGATATTATTACCTTGTGGCAGTGTCTTAATGATCAGTGACAACGAATTCCACTCTATGTTCATGTATTAAACATTTCATTTTCACCAGACAACTGAAATGGCAAATAAAGACTTGGATAGATACTACAATGCCCTTGACAAGTAAGCTGTTCTTGAGTCTTTACCTAATTCACAACCATTTAGTCTGCAGTTTTAACTTATATATTAATTATATTGAATATTTACAGAGCACTAATGCGCTTCCACACAATGAAAATGGAGGAAATAAATAAGATTATAAGGGAACTGTGGCAGCAGACATACAGAGGTCAAGATATAGATTACATAAGAATACATTCAGATTCCGAGGGTGCAGGCACTCGCTCTTACAGCTACAAGGTAAGCTATAGAATTGAAAACATGCTTTCGCCATCTGATAGCCGTCAGCGTTGTGGTAAACTATTTTTTCTGTAGGTTCTTATGCAGACTGGTGATACAGAACTTGAAATGAGAGGAAGATGCAGCGCTGGTCAAAAGGCGAGTTGTTATAAAATCGCTCTTGTAGAAGCATCATTACCTGTACCATATTCTTTTAAGCATCGTTCTTCATAACTCAGATGATCATTTCCCTCTTTATCTGCTCCTACAGGTTCTTGCTTCATTGATAATACGGTTGGCTTTGGCTGAGACATTTTGCCTAAACTGTGGAATATTAGCTCTTGATGAGCCAACTACAAACTTGGATGGTCCGAATTCTGAATCCCTTGCAGGAGCTCTTCTTAGGTAAGAATTAAGATTTATACCCTTTATGAGTTAAGACATATGGGCACATGTAGGTCCTTTTACATCGAAATTTAACCATGCAAGGCTGGAATTCTTTTTTTTTTTTGGTGGGTCCATGTAAGGCTGGAATTATTAACGTTGTATTTACCCTGTCTTTTGCCATGATGATATTACACATTTAAGATCAAGGCTCTTAATATTGGATCTTACTATGTCATTGCATTCTCCAGGATCATGGAGGATAGAAAGGGCCAAGAGAATTTCCAACTCATAGTCATTACCCACGACGAACGCTTTGCTCAAATGATTGGCCAACGGCAACATGCTGAAAAATATTACCGGGTTGCGAAAGATGATATGTAAGCAACACGTTCTTGCTTCCCGTTCTCATCTCTTTGCTTCTTTTTTTTTTTCTGATCATTTTCTCTGAATCCAACATCTGATAACTTCGGCAACTCGTAATCTTCTCAGGCAACACAGCATAATCGAGGCCCAAGAGATCTTTGATTAATAAAGCTGTTGCTCGTCCTATTAACCAACATAACAGCATCTGCCACTCATCTTTTTGAAGCTATAGGTAGCTTTCTTGGGTATGTTGTTTACAACTCGATCTACATATGGTTTGATCAGATGTGTGAAAATTTTCAATTGAGTTAAAAGATCGAAGTTAAGTTATTATAAAGACAAATGCAACATTCGAAATGGTTGACGAGTTTGTTGATAGTTTTGATATTCCAACAAGTCTCATAACATCTTCATAACATCTTGTCTTTTATTTATGAACAACGTAAAACATCATTACAAAGTAGTACAAACCAGTAACCAACTATTAACGCATTGTTAATAGTTTCATATTATACATCTTTTGGTCTTTCGATCATATTATGGAAATTGTTTGTTGAATAAGAAATGAAGTTAGTAGATAGGACTAGCAACAGGAGTGAAACCGAGCAACTTCTTTAAATGGAGCCATGGTTGAATAACCACAACTGAGTCAAACATCCTGCTCGAGCCATCGGGTTGAGTCACTTCAATCCTTAGATAGTATTTGGTACCAGCCACGACCTGTTTCTGAGCCGACACCACTCGGCTAAACATCAACGGATTCAATACCGCCGTGTCCGTTTTCGCAATGGACGCGGCGTTTCCTTGCTCGCTCTGCTCCATTATATTGAATTGTTCCACGCAGTACCTGTGATAACGAAATCGCATCACATTTCTAATTCAATATAAACGACATGTGTGGATGTATCGTTCAAGCATGTATGTATACCTTCCAAGTTCTTGAATTTCCATGTTGGTCTTAACGTTCGGAACATCTGACTTTCCCCCGAGAACAACGGAGTTCCTTGTAGCATTCGCCGATGGGGTGACGATGGCGATGACCAAAAACCCTAACAGTGACAATCTAATAAGAGAAACCTTTGACATTTTGCTTCCAACTTTTGTCTTCTTCTCCTTTGGCTTCAACTAGATATTTTGTGTGATATCTGCCTCCTGATGTTTCCTCAAAGCTTTGTTTTTGTTTTCCTCTGAAACTCTCTTGTTTAATGTGTGTTGTATTTTGTATGTGAGATGATGAAAGAGAGTGAGAGAGAAGTGTTTATATAGAGAGTTTTTAGTTTGGGTTTGTTGGTGTTGTGTTTGGGTGTACGTGAATGGGTCCCATGCCATAGGCACCTTCGGGGTTCCGCATCTTTTAAGTTACTTTCATCAACACGTGAAGTGAGCCCCACCATTTTAACGTATGTGACATGCTCCGATCGAGTTGTTTTTTTCTTCGCAAACGATAAATTTAGAACGATTCTGTGATTTGTGAAAAAAATGGATATTTTAACAAGTAAAGATGTTTATATGATCAACTAGTTACTAGTTAGGAAGATTTGAGCTTTGATTTGTTTAAATTTGGAGCGAACAATTGAACCATTAAATCATTATAAATTGGTTGTCGCGTTTATATATATTTTTTTTGTTTTATCGTTTATATGTTTAAAAAACAGAATTTACCATCTTACGATTTTAGGAAATTATGGCTCTGCCACATTGTAAGAAACAAATTATGCCGTTTGTCGTTAAATCAAACTTTTTAAAAAATGATATTTTCGTTTCCATGATCCATTGTTTCACAATTGCACCAACGATATAATTCTAAATTCTAAATTCTAAATTAACCAAAGGAATCTTCATCATGGGTCTATATTGTCTCTTTCCTTATCGCCTCGAGTTGATTTTGAACAATTATTTGTGTTTTTGTTGGTTTTTGTTATGATACTAGTGATGTTTAGGAGAGCAACACGTATCAACAGAATTTGACATCTGCCCTCTCTTCTCTTCGCATGCTGCTCACGTAGCACCTCCTCTTACGTATGCAAAACTACACATTGACTTGTATAATAATTTTTCAATCTGTTACGAAAACCTGCTAAACGACAAATAAAAAATAGTTTTGGCGCATATAGGCCACTCTAGTAGACGTATCTTATAGTGGGCTTTACCAGTTTCTTTGGGCCAATAACAAAATGAAGCAGAACATGATCATAACAAGACTAAGCAACAAAAAATGATAGTGAAGCCAAACATAATGAGTATATATGCGAAATTTAAAACCTAAAAATAGTAAATAAATGTTAAAAATGTACGCTTTATTTAACAAGAAGAGATTATTTTTTTTCCGAATACATTTGCCACATATAAAAATTTGATTGCAAAAATGACTTGTTCTTGATTTTCTTATCTGTTTTAAATAAGCTTGCCATGTGTCAATATTTGATTGCATAAGTGACTTGTAGCAGAAGAGATTTTTCCCTTCAAGTGAAGAAGCTTTGACGAATCCTAGACTAATCCAAAATAGATTCTCCCTGTACAGAAGGATTAATCGAGATTCGAGGGCTCTTCAAACAAAAAATCTCTCCGTTATAACGTCTTTTGTCGTCTTCTCCTTTTTCTTCTCTACCGAAATCGTAGAGTATTAGTTTTAATTAAAAAATCAAAACTCAAATTTTGAAAAATTAGGGATAAAATCCAATTTTTGGCGGGACACAGACTTTTCGCTTCTCCCTCACTCTCTCGATGGATCCAGAAGGAATCGATGGAGTTCGAATGACGTGGAACAACTGGCCACGAACCAAAGTCGAAGCAAGCAAGTGCGTAGTCCCCATCGCCGCATGTATCTCACCAATCCGTAACCACCGTGACGTCATCACCTTACCTTACGCGCCACTCCTCTGCCGCACGTGTTCCTCAGCTCTAAACCCCTTCGCAACCGTCGATTTCGCCGCCAAGAGATGGATCTGTCCTCTCTGCTTGAACCGCAACACTCTCCCTACTCACTACCACCAGATCTCAGAGACCAATCTCCCTCACGAGCTCTACGGTCACTTCACCACCATCGAGTACACTCTCCCCTACCAATCCGATCATCCGTCCGGAGCTCCGTCTCCGGTCTTCGTTTTCGCGCTTGACACGTGTATGATCGACGAGGAGTTCGCGTCTGCGAAGTCGGCGCTTAAGCGAGCGATTGGATTGCTTCCTGATAACGCCTTGATTGGATTCATCTCGTTTGGAACTCAAGCGCATGTGCACGAGCTAGGGTTTTCTGATTTGGCCAAGGTCTATGTCTTTAGAGGAGATAAAGAGATCTCTAAGGAGCAAGTTCTGGTGCAATTAGGGCTTGGTGGTGGTGCTTCTGGGAGACGAGGAGGTTTCAACAATGGTGGACTTGATAGGTTTTTGTTGCCTGCTTCCGAGTGTGAATACACACTTGACTCGGTTAGTTTCCTATCTTTCGTTGTTGTTGTTGCTATGGTTTGATGAAATTCATGCTTATGCTATGAGAGGTGTGTAGCTGTTGGATGGGCTACAAACGGATCAGTGGCCAGTAAAGTCTGGTTGTCGTGCTTCACGTTGCACTGGAGTGGCGTTGAGTGTGGCTGTTGGATTGCTTGGAGCTTGTTCTCCTGGAACTGGCGCTAGAATCATTGCTTTAGTTGGAGGACCATGTTCTGAGGGCCCAGGCACGGTATATCCATTTGTTTCTTTTTTACAGTTACAGTACCAATGGGGAGAAACTTTGATTTATATGAATGGTCTGGTTTATGCAGATTGTGTCAAAGGACCTTATAGAACCCTTGCGTTCACATAAAGATCTTGATAAAGGTGAAGCTCCATTCTATGCGAAAGCAAAGAAGTTTTATGATTATCTTGCTAACCAATTGGTTAATCAAGGCCATGTACTGGACATTTTTGCATCTGCGCTTGACCAGGTATTTAGTTTGTCTTTCAAAAATTATTATCATGTTAAGTTGCTACTCGAAGCAGAAAATCTGGGAACAGTTTACTTATCTTTTGCAAGTCACGAGGAACTTATTTTGAAGTAGATTGTTTTTTTTTATTTTTTATCTAATTGCTGTTTACTCTGAGTTTATGCATGCAACTTTTATTTTTTAAATGTCAGGTTGGTGTTGCTGAAATGAAAGCTACAGTTGAAAGAACTGGAGGACTTGTTGTTATATCAGAAAGTTTTGGCCATTCGGTATTCAAAGATTCTTTCAAGCGAGTATTTGAGGATAGTGAACAATCTCTCGGTCTTTGTTTCAAGTGAGTGGCTTCCATAGCCTTACATCTTCTTGTTATTCCATTTGTTAATCTATTGGCTACTATTAGTATCTATGATTTGTCCGAATCAATTGTTTCTAAGTCCGGTCCACTTATCTTAACTTTAGGTAGTGATATTCTAACCCTTTTCAAACATTCATTTTCAGTGGAAAACTTCAGATCAACTGTTCAAAGGACATAAAAGTGCAAGGGATTATTGGACCTTGTGCGTCATTGCAAAAGGTGGTACATACTCGTGCTCGGAAAATTAACTATGGCTTTTAATATATGGTAGATGGCTTAACTTGGCATGCTTTAATTTGTTGGGAACATTGCAGAAAGGCCCTAGTCTTTCCGAAACAGTTATCGCGGAGGGGAATACTACAGAATGGAAGATGTGTGGTCTTGACAAAAGTACATGTCTGACGGTCTTCTTTGATATCTCTGCTAAGGATCAATCAAGCACTCCTAAACGTGAGCTATATATACAGTTTCTTACAAGGTATGTTCGAATATTTTACTCATCTGCTTGCTGTAACGAGCTTGAGCATGCTGGCAAACTATTTGAAACTTGATCTTAACTATCTGGTTTGCAGTTACCAAAATCCAGAAGGAAAAACATTACTTCGAGTTACAACTGTTTCTAGGCAATGGGTAGATACTGCTGGTAGTGCTGAGGTTCGTACTTATCTCCTCTACTCTCTGGATTGGGTCCTCGTATTACAGAATGGGTCTCTAAAACTATATCCTGCCTTTTTTAGTAACTCTATAGCCTAAGTTCCAAATGCGGTTTGCTTAAATTTATTGAGCGATGTAGGTTCTCTAGTTTTGTGCTAAATTTCTTGAACACTTGAGGGTATGCACAAAATATCATTTTTGCCCCCTTACGAGTCACTGAGCTATGATGCTGTCTGGTCTTGCACATTCGTAATACACTCCTCTTGGGTTCTGTTTCTGTTCATTTGATACTTATTACACTGGTCTCTCGAGTAGACCTCCTGGTAAAATACTAGGGCGCTACATTCTTTGGACGGTCGTATGGATATCGATGACGTGTGTAATACCTGCAGGGATTAGTACACGGTTTTGATCAAGAAACTGCGGCTGTGGTGATGGCGAGATTAGCGTCCTTGAAAATGGAAACAGAGGTAATTACCCGAATCAGTTTCTCCGACTGGATTATTTTTTCTCAATCATTGCGTCTTTGTTGCATACTTGCAAATCATCATTTTCAAATGAATATAAATCAACATGGGCCAAAATGGTTTTTGCTTGAATGCTTATGTAAATGATACTCTTGTTGTCCCAAAAAAAAAGTGTTAGGGCTATTCCTTTACTTCGTTGGTTCTGTTTTGGCAAACTTATGTTGACAATTAGTTACTCTTGGCTTCGTCTTTGGTTGACAACTGTCTATTATGTTTCTCGTCAGGAGGAATTTCATGCCCAACGATGGCTAGATCGAAGCCTTATTCGTCTTTGTTCTAAATTCGGTGATTACCGGAAGGATGATCCTACTTCATTTAGCCTGAATCCAAACTTTTCACTATTTCCCCAATTTATATTCAATCTCCGGCGTTCACAGTATGTACAGGTAAGTGTGAGTTAACAAGTTGCTTTTGGTTTGCCCTTGTCTGCCAAGGTTCTTATATGTCCTGTGATGATACTATCAGGTGTTCAACAATAGTCCAGACGAAACTGCCTACAACCGGATGCTATTGAACCGAGAAAATATCTCAAACGCTGCCGTTATGATACAGCCATCTCTAACAACATATTCGTTCAACTCACTACCTCAACCAGCATTATTGGATGTAGCTTCAATCGCAGCAGACCGTATTCTCTTGTTAGATTCATACTTCAGTATTGTCGTATTCCATGGATTGACAATAGCTCAGTGGCGTAATCTTGGGTATCAGAATCAGCCCGAGCACCAGGTTTATAAGCTCTACAGATTCAACTGTCCTAGAATAACTTGTCTTGCATGTTCATAAACTGATCTTCCCTTTTTTTTCTTTGTAGCCGTTTGCGCATCTATTGCAAGAGCCTCAAGAGGATGCTCAGATGATCATTCGCGGACGTTTCCCCATGCCAAGACTAGTTGTATGCGATCAACATGGATCTCAGGTTAGTAATATCCAAAATCTTCTTTCTAATTATTCATCCCAAGTGGTCTCATGATCCAGTGCGGTCTTACTTTTCTTTTAGTGTGAAGAATGTTGTGGTTTGATTGGTCATTTTGTTATTTACAATGGACAGGCAAGGTTTTTGTTAGCGAAGCTGAATCCTTCAGCAAGTTACAACAACGCGGGCGAGATGAATACAGGTTCTGATATAATCTTCACAGACGATGCTAGTCTTGAAGTTTTCTACCAACATCTCCAGAAACTGGCCGTACAATCTTGATTAAGACCACTACAAAGGTCTCTCTCTCCCTTCATTTTAGATTTGGTTAGTATATAACTTCTTCCCATTATGAGCTTTATAAACTTGTACTACTTGAGAAATACAGATAATAAACTAACTAATAAATAAAGAAACAAAAAAAAATGCAAATCTTTACCAGAAAGTGCGTTTTATTTTAGCATAACCATTTCTTAGTGAAGTATTTTTTTCACATAATAGTATTTCTATCTTTTTAGAAATGGTAAAATATTACTTCCTGTTAATTACACTATTTTAATTTAGGTGAATGAATGGGAAAACAGCCTACAAGAGAAATGAATATCTAATTACAAAACATATGGAGGGTATATTCATCATTGGGTCTAATTATATAAAATTTATGTTTCCCAGTCTTGAATTTTTCTCCTTACTTCTTCTATTCTCTTTACCACTCCCTTCACAGCAACATCAAAAGCATCTTCAAGTGTCTCTCCATCCGATTTGTTCTGGTTTGGTGTAGTGTACACAATCTTCGGAACCAATCTTATTACGTTTTCTCTCATACCAATCACTTTCTCATTTGGTATTCCACGCAAAATCTCTTCGACTTTGTTCTTTCCTCCGTTTCTCAGCTCTTTAACTGGTATATAAACCGAATATTCGCTATTGTTGCTCGGTATGTGCCATACATACTGCTTGTATGCGCTTCCT
>OVBI01002388.1:0-20726 GCA_900406495.1 Sisymbrium altissimum | reverse complement strand
CTCCCCTCCAGTTATCTCTTTTTTCATTTGTTAATTTTAAAGGAGTCAGTGGTCTTTGTATTAAGAAAATTTCTCTACTTTTTACATTTTTGTGTATATCATATAATGATTACTCTGTTTTTATTTTAGTAAATTCTCAGTTCGAAGAACACACGCCTAAAAATTCCTTGGATACCATATACCCAATTGGATGAGTTAAGAAGGCAAGTTATGCAAATATACATCTCTCAAAACATTTGATAGTAAACAAGAGTGAGAGCGGTGTCGCGATTCTGAACCTCTCCTATCAAATTTAACTACAACCTCGTCAATCGTATAACATATCTCCAATAACGTAGGGGTCGCCCATCTCCACAAATTGACTGAAGATATTTGTTCCCAGCTCGATGCATACATAGGTTCTGCCCACGCCCGAATCCTGACACTCCAGGAACTGTCTACCGTTGAGAATTCCTCTGCCCGTAGCAAGGAGAAGATGAGAGGATAGAGGTGTACGAATCTTTTCAATAAGAGTTGGGCTGTAAATTTCCTGCAAATAAACAATAAAACAATGTAAAGCATCGTAAACAAAGTTTTAAGTGGACAAAAATAAAGTACAAATTATTAACCTACATTGTTCGGAAAATTTGGAGACGCTCGACTAGCAAGAAAGGAGTCGAAGCCTGGGATCCCAACCGCCATAGGACAAGTGTTCAGGCAAGTCAAGAGAGCAATCTCAAAGGAGTCGGTCGATGGGTATATGCATCTATGGTGAATGTTCATATGTCCTAGTCTATACCTGGTAGGATCGTTCTACGCATATGAAAACACGTTTTAAAAACAATAAGAACACTTCCTCGAAGATGGTCCACAACAAGACAACTCTAAATGATCGAGTGGAAAAAACAAAAATAACAACACGTTTAGCAACAATTAATAAAATTACTTACACTCGGGCTGATGCTATTTCCCTGATACAAAAAGAAAGGCATACTATCCTCGAGCCTCGGCAATGCATAACCATGGCTAAGAACACCAGCTTGGCTAAGAGAAAAGACCAAATAGTACATTGAAAAAGATGATTGTGGCCCAATTATATTTCTCATCTTAAATATTGCATTCATGTTTCGATTTAATGCAATTGCCCAGCAGATCTGGAAAACTCCTTGATCGAAATCATCAATATCAACCACTCCCGATACATGATTAAGCCATGTCTCATAAGGATTCATTTGGAGACGATTCATCTGCAGCCGTGAAAATAAAATCAAAAAAACAAACCACAAACAGAAAAAAGAACCAAGAGCAAAGAAACCGTTGTAAACAAAAAACGAAAAACGTAAATCTAACTTAAAAATTATCCTCTAATCCGACCGATGAAGTCAGAAAACATTATTAAAATATCCATCATACTTCAACCCACGGGATTATCCATTAACAAAAAATATAATAATCAAAACCCTAAAGTCATAAACCCCACACAACAAAGGCATAAAAGGCGTACAAAATCATAAACCCCACACACAACAACCGATCAGATCTAACCGAGAAGCAGCCAACGAAACTATAAAAGAAAAATTAAAAGGCGTAAACTATCAGATCTACTCAAAAGATTGAATAAGTAGAAAAACAAAGAAGTGTGTACCTCAGTGAGGTGATAAACAAGCGCCGTAAGCGGCGAGAGACAAAAACCTAGACCCGTGAGAGCAAACACACTAGCCGCATTTATAGGAACCAAGATCATTATTGATTGGGCTTCTGATTTTCGGTCCATAAAAACTTGCTAGTCCATTAAGATGATGTTATACAACGACGAAAGGAGAACAAAAAAAACGGAATTGGCCGGGAAAACCCCAACCACATTTTCCAACATACCCATAAGAATAAAGGCCCAAAGCTTTAGTCCACCAAAGAGGTTGGATCACACACACAAAAAAAACGGAGTTAGCAAGAACTACCGAGATCAAATCTAAAAAAACATTTACATGTGCACCAGAAATAAAAAGAGATCGAGATTGGGAAATAATAATCATGAAAATTCTTATATTTATTAGACAAGGATGAAAGCAATAATAAAACCGAAAAAGAACCAGAAATCTTGTAAAAACCATAAGAAGAAGAAGAGGATTTTTGTAACCTACAAAGTGAAACGTTGAATAAATAAAATGAATTCATAGAGAGAAATCTTTGATATAGGATTGCCAAAATCTAGGAGGAGTAACATAGAACAAAGAAGGTGATGGAAGAACCCTAATAAAACTTTGAGATCCCTTCGAACTAACTAGGATCGTTGAAAGAGAGAGTCTTGAACAATAAAGTTATATCAAGATGAGGTTATAAGGAAGAGGCGGAGATAAGACCTAGGGGTCCACACATATTTGGAAATATTTATATTTACCCCGGATTTCATGCCTATTTGTACTACTATTATTCTTAATTAAAGATTTGGTAAATTAATTTCCCTGATTTCACGCCCACTAAATCTTACTGAAACAAATCTCTATCTTATGTTTTTAAGATTCGGTCAAATACTTTCCCGGGTTTTAGGCAGTATATTTTATAGTTTTTTTTTTTTCAAACAAGTATTCTCTTCTTTCCTTATACAAAAACAAAGAAAAAAAAAGAGTTAATATCTTCGTTCTTTCCTTTTTTTTATAGTACAGAAGAAAAATCTAGTTAACTGCAACTAGGTCGTGTTGCCGACAAAAAAGTAATAAAGTGGACCGTGACTTTAGCACAACAAGTTTGCCAACCAGACCACACGTGTTACCCACCCAATCACCAATTTGAACAAGTTGCGGTCATGCGGTGCGGCTTTTTAAGATAATAGAAAAACCTGTTTTTCGATAAAAACTAACAGAAAAATGAAACATTTTTATTTCGTCAACAGGTGATGAAAGCTTATTAGCTTGAGAAACATTACTGTGTTTTAATTTGATTAGAAACATTATTAGTACTGCGGAACATTAGCTTCTGAAGAAGAGCGAGAAAAACAGTGTTGTTGTCTTGTACATGGTTAAGGAAACGGTCTTTTTACTTTTATTTTTTTTTATCTAATTTTGTATATTTATATTATAAATCAATTTGAGGTTGGAGATAGTTTTCCACACTACAAATTCACATAGCACATATTTAATTAAATTCACGGATATAACATCGTATAATGTGTTACAGCAACTGATTTACTAATTCCATTAGAGATGTTTAAACCCTGAAAATAAGTTAAATTGTGAGTTCTTACGATTTTTGTTTCCCAGAATCACAATAGAGCTGTTCTTTAATATCGTGAATTAAATAATTGGCGCGGGCTTCAATATTAGACTGTAATTTTGTTATTTATAAAACAACATTAGATTAGGAACATCATACATTAAATCGTCTCAATAAGTGAATATCAATTAGTATCAATCATATCAAAACCCTTTTTCAAAAAATCAATTAGTATCAATCATAGTTATTAGTTTTTATCTTTTCAACAATACAAGAAACACGTCCACGTTTATGGTATTATACGGTTTCCTTATTTTCCTTCTTCTACTAATGTTTTTTTTTCCCGGATTTTCTTTCCTCGTATATTAGGATATCATTAATACAATAACTTTGATAGAGACTAATTGATTTACGCAGTATTGATCCCAATATCTGCAAAATTACTACTAGTAAATCTACTAAATTGCCGTTACAGTTTTTAGAGCTCTGAAAAGAGTTAGATGATATTCTACGATAAGTTATTCGTTACTGTAGTATTGGTCCAAAATTATATTTTAGCTTCGATATTGCTACCATTCTATTTCTATTATGTTTTTGGTCGGGATGTTGAAGTAATATGTATGACGTTTTATGTGTGGATGATTAATGTAATTATAATTAAGCTCAATGATCAATTGATCATTATCTAGTATGAGCCGCACTCCGGTTTACGAAGTCGATTGATTAGGTAGACAAAATCATCGTCTCCCAAGGGACACATAATTTGCATTTCTCAGATTTAGTCTCTTAACTTTGGTTGGCTTCAGTGAAAAGGAGGGCTGTACTTGCGGGTATCTTAGACCGGTGAACCTCATCTTTTGCTTTTGTTTATTTAATCATTTTTGTTGTTTGTATTAATTTTAACTTTTTGAGGGGAACTTTTCTTTCATCCAGCTTCGAATTCTGTAGAATGATGGAATAGATATATTTTTTGTTATAT
Organism: Sisymbrium altissimum; assembly: GCA_900406495.1. Classification (NCBI taxonomy): domain Eukaryota; kingdom Viridiplantae; phylum Streptophyta; class Magnoliopsida; order Brassicales; family Brassicaceae; genus Sisymbrium; species Sisymbrium altissimum. Next base: position 16,558 of record OVBI01002388.1, on the reverse strand, counting down.
GATTATTATACTTTTTTTTTTTAATTCTATTGTCTCTTACTAAATAAGATAGGAATGATCAGTATGTGACTTCTACAAAATTGAAATCACGTATTAAATAGCCAAAAATATTCTCTCATCTGCAAATGTAAAGATGAAAGAATCGAAAAAACTTAACTTTCTTTAGTGAACGAAGATTGAACCGATGTGATAAAACAAGGTAGTGGCGAATTTATACAATCGTAGAAATAGAGGCCAAATTGTAAATAAGGAAAGCTCTCGCCCAGCTACTAGCACAAAACGATGCGTTTTGCTTTGGATATTTTCACTCCAACCTTGCGCCTCCTCTGAATCTTCTCACTCCATCAGCATCCGTAAGCTCTCTCTCCTCGAACATCCATGTCTGCTCTCAGAATCTAGAGAGAAAAACTGCACACGCGACTATACTTAAATATAAAAGAAGTGAAGAGAAGCAATCAGATATGATTTTAGCGCAGCTTCCGAGATTTCATTTCTCCATCTTTGTGAAATCATCTTTCTCTCTCTCTTCTTCGCATATAAAGTTCATAAACCCTAAGCCACCGGTTTCAGTAGCCAGAACACTTTTCTCATTCGCGCCTAAAGCCAATATCGCCACGGTTGAACCCATACCACTGCCGGTCTCGGACTCATCCGATCTGGATGATGCTCCGGTGGAGATTTCGCTCGACAAGCTTTTTATTCCGCCGGAGACTGATATTTCCGGGGACGACCCGTCGAGTCTAACGGCTAGGATACTGAAAGGTTCGAACATAGTGCTCAGCAAGTACGCGAGGGACGCACAGGTGGTTCAGGCCGACTATGTGAAGAGTAGTGTCCGGACGGAGGATTGTCCGGCCGATGGGCTTCCGGAGTTTGCGCTTGTCGGGAGATCAAATGTTGGGAAGTCTTCACTCCTCAATTCGTTGGTGAGGAGGAAACGCCTTGCCTTGACCTCTAAGAAACCTGGTAATCTGAGCTTTCCCTCTCTCGTCACTATCATTCAGCTACTTTGTGAAGAAAGAGATTGATGTTTACTAACATGTGGCATGATCTTGAGTTATGTGTTATGCTTGATTTTGCTATACCAATTTCATGCCAATCGGATTTGGGTGTTTATAGGAAGGAACTATCTCTATCATGGGGAGACGTAGCTTGTTTTTACCACCTGTTAGATTGGATATTGTACAACCGAAAAGCAATCCTACTGCTGGAATGAAACATAACCATGCGTAGCTAATTTTTATAGTGGAAATGATAGTCATCTGTCTCGTGCTTGTACTTATGCTAGATCTTCTCAGCTTGCCTTGAGGTGGATAAAAGATGTTGTTATTTGTGGAAGTATAGATGTTGTGATTTGTGGAAGTATAGATGTTGTGATTTGTGGAAGTATTTCCACGATCATTTGAGTATATTTTTGGCAGTAAGCACTAAATGATAAGAAGTTCAGAATCGAGTAGAAACTATTGTGTGTCAATAATGACGTATACTCATCCCTTTAGAAGAAATCTTTGCAACAGTTCATTTTCTTTTGCTCCAGAGTATCTAAAAGTGAAGCTTTCTCTTGGTTCCCATTATAATTCTTGGTGATTTATTCTTCATGTAGGAAAGACGCAATGCATTAATCATTTCCGGATCAACGACAATTGGTACTTGGTAGATTTGCCTGGCTACGGGTAAGTTCAAGCTATATCATTTTCCTTTTATTGGCTTATGAGACCATTCCCATAGTCATCAGAATTAAATATAAGAATGTTCTGAAAGTGTCTCGTAATCATATCATATTTCATTTCACTGATACTTTCATTTTGTACCGGTCTGCTATCTTTTTTTGGTCCATTACAGTTACAGTTTCTGTCCTGGGGAATTTTGATTACTTTCGCTATAAAAAATGGAGTTGATGCATTGATATTTGCAGGTACGCATCAGCACCGCATGAACTCAAACAAGACTGGAACAAATTCACCAAGGACTATTTCCTTAACCGATCAACATTAGTCTCAGTATTTTTGCTAGTTGATGCCAGCATTCCTGCAAAGCAAATCGATCTCGACTACGCTAGCTGGCTTGGTCAAAACCAGGTATAAAAAGAAAGAAATCCATTAGTTGTTCAACATGATGAAGATTTTTACTAATTATGGCTTGTCTCTGTGGAATGAATTATTGTCATCTATAACCTCAGGTTCCGATGACTATGGTATTCACGAAATGCGACAAGAGGAAGAAGAAGAAAAACGGAGGGAAGAGACCGGAGGAGAATATAAAAGAGTTTCAAGATTTGATCCAAGGATTCTTTGAGACTACACCACCATGGATTATGACCAGCAGTGTGACAAATCAAGGTCGGGACGAGATATTGTTGCATATGGCTCAGCTGAGAAACTACTGGCTCAAACACTGAGAACCCAACCACACTTCTTCATATTATCTTGATTAGGAAGAAGACATATATGACAAAGAACAAAAACAAAAAGACAGTAGTGTACCAATTCTTGGGCAATCTTTTTTATTAATGCAACGCTAAGATTTTGTTTTTCTTTTCGAAGTCTGTAACACTACACAATACGTCAGGTGCTCTCATGAATTTTGCCAATTTACCAAAGAACTATAGTTTTTATGATATGTAAATAAACGTAGCATGTTTTAACATCTTACAGGATATCTCAGTTGGTACCAAAGAACTATAGTTTTGATGATATGTAAATAAACGTAGCATGTTTTAACATCTTGCGGGGATAGCTCAGTTGGGAGAGCGTCAGACTGAAGATCTGAAGGTCGCGTGTTCGATCCACGCTCACCGCATTTTTAAACTTTTTTATTTTATGAGATAAAAACGAATAAGTTTTTGGTTACGACAGAACAAGGGCCCAGCATATCTAAACCCAACTCTTCTAATTTGGTTACGACAGAACAAGGGCCCAGCATATCTAAACCCAACTCTTCTAAACTTATAGGCCCTAGCGAACATTATTCTGTATCCTTTATCTGAAAAGCACGTCTTAACTTCTTAAATCTTAACAATAAGTGTTATTTCATTTTATTAACAAGGAGTACTGATGGCTTGAAAGGATTTTATGACATCAACCCCCTCACGGCCTCACCAATGTCCGGATGGTAGCCACTCTACTACTGATCTGGTAGGAGGAAACTGATTTGCTTAGTGGCTACTTGTTTCTCGAATCTCAAAAAAATTCATTGATATGATTCCGATCCATGCATCCATAGATATATTTATTGTGGTTGGTTCGACAATTAGGACGGTTTTGTTCTAGAGTTTGGGTTTGTCTGTTGCTCAGGCTGGTCTTTGTCTTTCCATGTTCACGTATGACAACAATTCTGATGTCTTGTTTTACGTGGTTGATATTTTGGCAATTCCACAGACTTTGATCTTTCAAGTTAGCTCCACCTTGTCTTCAAACCAGTCCAGCACAGAATTCTTCATAATTGTTTCCATCCCAAACCAAGTATAATGAACAACAATGTGTAAGCTCATTAAGTTCACATATCTAAAGCGTTATGACCATCCAATTAACACCCCAACAACAAGAGCTGTCTCCATTTTTTTTGGATTGTGAGTAACAGTAAGGGCCTAGAGGAGAAAAATTTGGAGAGTTTCTAATAAAATCATGAATTTACATGTTCTGGTCCGAGGAGGTTATTACTATGGCCAAAAGAGTCGTAATTTAATTAGATTTTTTACTTCTTTTTAGAAGAAAAGTAATAAATACGTATACCGGTAATACGATCAGACCGTATCTTTCAGGTTTAGGATTTATCTAAACTTAATGACAAAAAAGGGATTTATCTAAACCTTATCATTCGGAAAAGTAATTTTTTTTTAAAAAAAGAACAAAAAAACTAATTCTCTTTGAAATCGATTAAAAATAAAAGTAAAAACATTGGAGAATCCAGACGAAAGGAAACGCTTTTCACAATGACATGAACCGTCTCTCCTTACCGTTCTCTTGAAACTGCAACAACCTTCGACAAAATTTGAAATACCAAGAGGAGAGATTTGCTCAATAGAGATTTGATTTGAATTACATAAATTTGAGCGAGAGACAAAGATGGGAGGGAGGAGGAAGTAGGGCAACTGTTGAACGAAAAATTAGGGCTTTTTTAATTTCTCCCTCTCCGCCAATTTTCTGTTAATCGAACTCGCTGTTGCTCTGATTTCGAGCACTTGGTTTCTAGGGTTCGATCATCTGTTCGGCTACCCGAGTTAAACTGTAAACTTTGATATCTTCAGTGAAGAAGGTAAAAGTTTTTTATTTTTTGTCGAGTGGACTTTAGCCTTCCTGTTTCCCAGTTAATCCTTGTGTCGTCATGTTTCGATAACACTAATCTCAGCCAACATTGCATTTAAACAAAACAAAAGTCACTTTTTTCGCACGCAATTGGGTAGTTTTGTTGATCTTTTGTTCTTTTATTCTGCTTTGTGTTCCTCAAGTTGATCAATTGTTTTTTCTTTCTGGACTTGCATGCTTTCCTTGTTCGTTTCGAGACCTCGTCATTACTATATACATTGTGCCGACCTTTGTGTTTCTTTTTTTAATTCGGCATTTTGCATTTTTTGGTTTACATAGCTCTTGAGTCCCGAGTACTTATGATGGCACATTATTTCAGTGCACTGGGTGGTTTTTTTGCTTAATGATTCGATTGAAATTATGAAGTTGTTGCCTTCTTTACCACTGGGTCTGGACAGAGATATAGAGTGATTTTGGTGGTTGATTAATTGGGATACTTGTTGGATTAACTGGTTGAGAGTTGATTATGTTAAGAGAGATTCATGGGAATCATTGATTTTGATATCTCTTCTGATAGTGTTTGCCTTTTTATGTATCTGTTGGTATCAGTATTTAATAAGCTCATGAAGAGCAGAAGAGGTAGGGACTAGTGTTGTGCTCTTTGTGAAAAGACTCAATCGCCTGTGGGCAACCTTGTATTCCTTTCGTTTTATCGGTGCTATTATCCTCCTCTATCAGGACCTGCATCATTTCTGAAGAACACCTTGTTCAATCTTCCAATCATTTCCTTGCATCATACGTGCAATTCTGATCTGGTTGCACTATTCTGCTTCTTGTCCCAGGTTAAAAAGAACTGCCTTTTTAGAGAATGGAAGATGCAGCAGGAGATGAAGGCTTAGAATTTAAGTGGGGTAAAAAGAGAGGTGTTGGTGGAAAAAAGAAAGATGTCCGATTCTATGAATCTTTCACCTTTGATGGTGAGGAATACTGTCTTTATGACTGTGTCTTAGTTTCCGATCCCAATGAACCAGACTCTGGTGAACTCTTTGTTGGCAAGATCATAAAAATTTGGGAACACACTAATAAGCGTGCAAAACACCCAAAGCAAGTCAAGCTTCTCTGGTTCTTTAAACCTTCTGAGATGCCGCCAGATGTAGTTGACGGAGTCCCAGATTTACTTGCAAACGAACTGTTTCTGGCATCTGGCGAAGGTCCTGGCGTCGCTAGTGTCAACCCATTGGTAACTTATTTGTCCTTCTTTTATATTGTTTAATATTATTAATTTATTATGTTCTTCGCATTAGATTACTTGTTCTGTGTTCACCAACATATGTCCCCAAGTAGCTTTTTGCTCTTCTTTTGTCACCCTGACACAGATCATCTCACACCAAAGCAAAAATGCTGAAGTCATTATAGTCGTTTATAGGGAACTAGGATATGTAGCTTCCTTTTTCTTTTCCTTTCGAAGATTCCCCAAAAAAAGTACATTTATCAATTTTGATGATCGTTGTTTCAAGTGTCTTTCGATGTTGAACCAAACATGCCCTTGCATCAGTTTTTGGTTGGAATATTCGTTTCATTACGTACTTATAGCGAATAAATTACTCCTGTATGTGTACTATATACTGATAACTTTATTCAACTAGGAAGCAATTTGTGGAAAGTGCTCTGTTCTATGCATTTCAAAGGACGAAAGGAATCCACAACCCACGGATGAAGAAATCAACTCAACAGACTTCGTATTTCGCCGGGCATTTGATGTTGGAAGTTGTAAAGTTTTGGATACGATAGATGATAAAATTGCTGGAGTTGACGGTACATTTTGTTTCATCTCATTTGCTAGCTTCGACATTCTCTTCTGTGATTAATAGCTATCTTGATTATTTATTTACTTCATATGCAGTTAAATGTATCTTGAACAGAGCGGTTAGTAAGAAAGAAGCAACTCCTGTGCAGAAAATCCAAGCCAACGAAAATGGAAATCCAGATAGTTTGAAACGAAATGAAGCAGACGTAAATGGAAATCCAGATAGTTTGAAACGAAATGAAGCTTACGCAAATGGAGATCCAGATAGTTTGAAACGAAATGTTCTTTCAGCTTGTGGTTCAATTCGGAATACTGAAGATAACTCTATTGCATCTTCTGACTGTAAAGAAAGCAGTTCTGGTCGCGAAGAAGGGAAAGTAAATGGTCACAATCAACTGGTTACAAAAGTATCTACATTTGCAGAAGAACGGTCTAACAAGGATTCTAGTGTGCAGTTCAATACGGCCCGCCGTAATGAACATGTCTCTTGTGAAGCTTCTTGCTCTAGGAGAAATCATTCTGATGGCAAAGCTCAAGAACGTGAAGTTAAAAAACAATTTACTAAACAAAAATCTATGCCTGCAGAAGAAAGATATAGTAGCACTTGTGAACCTTCTGGCTCCAGGGCAAATCCTTCCAATTCTGAGAAATCTCAAGCCAATGATGTTAAAAAACCATTGACCAAACAAAAATCTATGCCTGCTGGGGAAAGATATAGTAAAGAGTCGAATGGATTGGATGACAGGCCTCAAAAGAAACAGAAACTAGATGGTTCTGTTACATTACCAAATGGACGCAATACAAACATTTTGCAGAACATTAGTTCTGATGGTAAAAGAGATACAGGTTCTTTGAAGAGACCTCGAGATAAAGTGACAGGAGATGAAGTCCCTCCCGAGAATCCTAGTGTCGTTAAGAAGAAGCGAGTTCTTGGGGTGTCAGTTTCTGAAGGAAAAGATGCAAAAACTGCAACTGAAAAAGGTTTATCCAAGAAACTCAGCTTGGATGGTAAGCAATCAAAACGCGCTGAGGACAAGATGTTGGCAGATGATGATTACAAAAGAAATTATCGAGTAACTGAAGTGAGCCGAAAGCCGGATGCTGTAAGTTTATATTTATTATGTTATTTATGCTGTATGATCTATTGTACGTTGCTTTGGACATTTCAGGAGATTTCAGGCAGATTGTGTGTTGAATGTGAAATCTTTAATGGCAAGGATATGGTTTTGCAAGAAGTTGATTCTAAAAGTAGCAGTTTTGTTTTACATTTTTTTCACTTTGTATTTTGTAGAGTTGTAATGTTCTGTCATTCTTCTCTTCATATACTTGTTACCACAATCCTTGTAAACATGCAGGTTTAATAATTTTTGTTTCCTTTTATTGGTCTCAGGTAAACAGCAAATGGTTTCGACCTCTTGTAAGTATTTTTCCCTTCCTTTTTCTCGCCAGTTCTGTGAATGGTTCATTTTGGTTGCCTCCATCTTAGTGTGTTTACATGCTTGTTCTTTGATGTTAATAGGGTGACCTGTTAATTCTTTTCTATTGAATTGTTACTCAGTCATATGCTAATCAGAAAGTAATATATTTTCTTGATCGTTTCTATGTTCTAGAGATTCAATTGTTTCTTTGGTATCCGCACTTGTTTTTGCCTAGCCATTGCAAGCTCGTCTAGCTAGTCTGGATGAGTATCAGATCATGTCAGAAATTATCTTTTGAGGTTAAAGCTGGACTGACTTTTAAATTTTCTAAACCATGGCCAGCCTTGGGAAGAAAGCATGAGGGAAGCAGAAAAGGAAGAGAGACTGGTTCGCCTTCAAAACTTGGATCCTACTTATACATCTGATGAAGTGCAGGTATAACGATTCTGGAGATTATTTAGGAGTCTGTTAAACGTATTTTGTATTTGCTTAATCAATGTAACCTCATGTAGTGCAGTTGTTTGCTGGTTTAACCTCAGGGAAACCTCCCTTCTCTCTCTTTATATGGTACCTAAGAAATTTATGAATTATGTTTCAGGATTTAGTCTATTCTGCTTTGAATGAGCAATGTACAGCGAGGATGATAGAGCGTACATCAGTCGCTTTTTCTCATATTGGTAAGCTACCATTTGACTCACGGGAGTTACGATTTATGGTCTAGATATAGAATGAGGAGCCGTACTATGGCATCTTACTCTCACATCGGTTGATGCACAGGTGAAGCTTTGGTCATATTCAATTCAAGACAAGCTGCAGTAAGAGCGATTGGAAGACTTAATGATGGATGCTTGTTGCTATCAAATGGGAGGTAAACCGCGCTTGACATGTTCCGCTTTTTCACGTAACTCCCAATGATAAATGGTCTATAATCGCATTTATCGGTCTTTTATCATCTCAATGAACATGATCTTAGCGTCAATTCAAAACATTCTTACGAGTTTAGGCAAGAAATCATGAAGCTTCGGTATCTTAAGAATCAACATCTCTGAGAATTTTGGTGATGCTGCACATAAAATCAGCCCTTTTTGTGCCATTGTCAAACAAGCGAATCGCTCGTTTTAGAAGCTCTAATGGGAAAGTGACTTTACTCATTTATACCAATGGCATTCTACCATTAGAAACAACGAACTCTGTTGAATCGATTTCTAGTTTTGTTTCACTTCAAGCAATTGTTTTATGCAATTTTCATGTGCTATGATGTGTATGCATGTGTGCATTATGATCCTCCTTTTCTGTATAACAGGCCCCTTGTTGCTGCGTTCGCTAAGATTAATCCTCCTGGGAAGCCGCCATCATTCTGCGGGCATATCAAACTACAGAAAATCCAAATGCGACGAGAGACGGTACTGTGTTCGCTGCCCTTTCACACACAAGTAAAAATGCATCGTTCCTTTAACAAGTTTCCTGTTCATTGGTTTTTAAATTTGTTTCCAGAGAGATACCGTGACTACATCTCGTGGTTCTCAGCCGAACACCCTTGAATGTGAAATGGCAATGGAATGGTGGTTGCACCGAGCTAGATGTGACCATGCGCTTAAAACGGTATCTAAGGTATTAGAATTGATAGACAGTTATTGCGCTATTTCGACTAAAAGCTTGAGTTTCTGTTTGGAAAAATGAATGAAAAAGTATCCAGTTCACTCTACCAAAAGGGGAAAAAAGAGTAAAAATCTTTTAAACTCTTATTCTATGGCCATGGACCATCATTGTAGAATAACTAAATCTTTAAATTCTTGTAGCGGCAATTGGAGGAGAAAAAGTCGTGGCGGATTAACTTCAAGCCTAAACTTCCTTAGCTTCATAGAATCATCTCGTCTCTTCTTAAGATAGGGACTAAAGAATTTTGCTACCGTATGAAGAATGTGTTGCCATCGAATCCACAAACTTCGACACGGTTAGCACCTGATTTCTTTATTTTATTCAAATGAAAATTTGCGGGAAAAAAATATGATTAATTCTATTTTTGCTTCTTCTTCCTCCCTTGTGTTTAGGAACGTGCTGATGCGGCTTATTGGACATATTAGCTAGATATAGTTTAAGGGAATTACTTTGAGTTGTAAAATTCATTTTTTGTGACTGGTAGGTTTTTAACACAAGTTCCTACTTCCCTGTAAGATTCTAGTTTTTATTAACTTATTTCATTTGACTAAGTTTATTTTGCCGCGTATTCGCATATCACTAATAATCATAATTTTAATTAAGACAATTGTTATTTTGTTATAAACATTTACATACAGATAACATTGTAACTTAAATATTATTAAACTTTTTGTTGAGTCGGCCTAGTAGGTCTGAGACGTCTGACTGATACTTGAAAAAGGAACATAAATGTGTTTTTGTTGGCAACATAGTACTTGCTTCTTTTTCGCTTAAACCCAAAAGGCCAAACGTTAGATCACCATATTTACTGGGCTTTCTTGGCCATTTTAAATCTCATATATTATGTTAGGGGGCAAAAGGAGTCTATTCTTGTACTACTCTGTTCGTCTCATAATCTCTCGTTTTTTCGTACTTTTCATATTATAACCTTACAAGAATAAATTGGATCCACCCTTCTTTACTATACTCCTGGCTTTCATTTCATATAACTCTAGTTTTCCATTATTACATGACTTACAGACTTGTACTGGTTAAAATGATATGTAGCCCTCGATATTTATTTTTGACATGTGCTAACTTCTTACTTCGGAATATTAGTTGTAAGCTAGTTACAGTACATTACATTATACTTTTCTGAAAACAAGTTATTAAGATTTTAAGATTTGAAGGTACAATACATAGAAGCATTGTCAGCCTTTTTAAAAGCAAAACATTAATTGAATATTAAATCAAATCTATATTTCAATAGAAAGTAATATGAAAGGTAAAACGTTGATTTTTTGTGGTGAAAAAAGAGAAGATATGTTTGTGGTGAAAAGGTTATCACCGACAACACATCATATGAACGTACGTTCTCCACGACGTTCTCAACCCATTGCCTGTTACGTCTCTAGCAACCACAAAGGCCTAATCACTAATCAGCCTTCATTAATTAATTATAAAACTAAAAATCACCTTAAAATAATTGGGAATTATCAGACACACCTCTTACATAACTCGCCTAGCCTAGTGTTTAAAACTGCATCAGTGATATTTAATTTATGTCCTAATAAAATAAAATATAACAAAAGGAATTTTTCGGAAGGCGTATTAAAGATTATTATTAAAATAAGAAATTAAGGCTGTGAGCCCAAACGCACCGTATTAAAAAGACTAGAACCTGGTACGGACGGGAAGCGAATGGTACACGTGTCGTCTTACAATAGAAGAGAGAAGAAGTCTGAGTCAGCAGAAGACGACAAGAAAAGAAGTGAATGATGGCTTTGGAGGAGGTAGTAAAAATGCGTGTTTAACCATGGTTCACTGGTCAGGTTAAAGGTGACTCGTTCCCACGCGGCGTAAAGGGAAGCTTCCACGCAGATAAAAGATCTGGACGGTCAATCGATGATGACGATAGCTGATCTTAGTCTTAGCCCTAAAACCCATCTCTGCTTCTAATCTGACCGTTTCCTTGCAGGCCGGACCGTCAACGTCTTACAGGTTCTTTTCTTTCCTTTTCTCATGTTACTATTTTTTCACCTAGCATTATGTCATCACTCTATGTAATATTTCCTTTTTTCGATTTCCAGTATATATTTGTGTTCAATGTACTGTTCTAAAAATAGGAAAATATCATATGACTATTAGACTATAGAAATACATGAAAGTGGATTTGTTGCCATCTATTACAATATGCATATACATTATAATATATTCAATCTGTCATCGCACTAATATTTTGATATCAATATATAAGATAATTATTAGCATTATTAACCTGACTCTTAACGAATTAAGTGTTAACAACGAAAGAATATATATCTATTGATATTACTGAGATGTAAATTTGATTCATGTAAATCTGCTTTTCTGAAGTATGTCTAGAAGAATTACGATTTGCTCTTTTTATTGTTACTTTTTTTCTTCTTCTTTTTTAATATTTGAATAGATTTTTATAAGAGCATCATTATAAAAAGTTCTTAAGTTTTGATCAAATTTTTAATAATGAAAAAATGATGAAAAAGAAAAATAACGGTTTTTACAAGAAATTTTTTAAAAACTTCATTTCTAAAAATTATTACATTTATTTTTTATTATTGAATCAATTTTTTAATTTAACTAAATTATAAAAAGATTAAAATAATAATATAACAATTGTAAAATTCCTATTTGAAATTATATGGGATAATCATGTTCAATCTTCTTAATAAATTGTTTCTTATGGTTATCAGAATAAATAGTTAGTACAAATATAAAAGCGTGGTTTAAAAACAGCAGAATTAAAACTAGAAACAAACAATACCCTTTTTGTCAATTATAATACTATTTTTATAGGGTTATTATGTAGTGACAGCGTAATTAAATAAAGAAGCAAAATAATTATATGTTATGACATAATGTAGAATGAAAAGTAGACTACAGAACGAAAAAGGACAAAAAAATATAATTGCTCTGTAGGGATTCTTTTTTACTTGTATTTAAAACCAACTGTAATTTCGATATTTCTTGTAGATTCTGACACCTTAATAATTATATAATGTCGACATAACTGGGACTTTAAGAGAGAGAGAAATTACATTATACGCCAAACAAAATATAACCATCACTATTGTTATACTTTTTTTTGTTTTTGTTTTTGAAAGTATCTATTGTTATACTTTAACCAGTAAAAAGACCATTATTTATATAAAAATTACTCTCCATGATTAAAAAGAAAACGAACCAAAGCATACAGTCCAAAAAATCTATTACATTAGATGTTGTTACAACAGGAATTATAATCTCGGACAGTCCTATGAAATTTAACTAATTTACATTTTTCATGTACATGCAGATATAAGTGGCGAGCATGGATATGAAAGGAATATTAAAATTTTAAAAAGATAATATTTTTCGTAAGGAAATAAAACATATATATCTGTTCTTTTTATTATTTCTTAAAATATTAATTAAAAATTATTTTCCTAAAAAATACATGCAAAATTACTTTAGTTTAAAAACCATATAATTATATTAATTAAATCCAAAATATTAATCTGAAATTTAAATATAAATAAGATAAAACTACATAATCTCCTTTGTTAAAAAACATTTTTATAACATCATTTTTTTACAAATTTTATAATAAATATCAATATAATTTCATTAGATTTCTTACAACAAAAATCTTTCTTTTTCTAATCCAATTCTCTACCACCTTGAAATAACAATGATTTGAGTGATTTAATTTTTTTTTTTTTATAGTTATTATCATCCAAAGGTGACAACAATCTGTACTATAATCTTTCAAACATAAATATTAATATTTCAATAAGTTTATAAATGAGATTTAACATTCCTTCATGACCCATCAAAAATTATATATATTTTTAATAACATTAACCAGGGTTTTATAATTCAGTACAAAAGAATTATTAGTTGATTCTAAAAGTCTTTAGATACAACTATAATATAAATATATATGTTTATTTAACATCTAAATAAAAAAATTAAAAACCAAATTTTAATTATTTGAATAAAGATAAAGCTTAAGCACCAAAACTAATCGCATATAAAAATTATCAGTCAGAAAATATTCATAACAAAATCAACTGAAAGTTAAAAGAAAAATTTATAAATTTATAAAAATAATACAAAACCAGACTAAATTTAAATTATTTATTTAAAATAGAAGAAGAACACTTAAAAAACTACAATTGAATAATTTGTAAATAAAAATGGACCACTTTTACAAATAAAATCTGTGAAAAAGTGATTATAAGCCACCAATATTAATATACCATGAGATCCAATGCTTCTTTCTCAATAGCATAATAAATTCACCTAGATCTAGTAATTTTGGCCCAAAAGAAACAAAACAATTTTTTTTAATAAATTCATCAATAAAATTTCAAATACAAATAAAGAAAACAAAAACAAGTTAGCGAGAAACAAAAAGAGTTATCGTCAGCATTGAGAATCTTCCATAAACAGAATGGAGATGCGAAGAAAAAAAAAAAGACCAAAATAATAAAAAATAAAAAAATAAAGAAAAAATCAATATTAAGAAAATTTCTATAATTAAATCTAAAAAATTGATTTAAAAATTATATTATTTAATGTTTTCTAACTATTAATTAATAATTAATATAAAAATATTTTCCTAATAAATAATATTTTTTTAAAATTTTTTAATAATTAATTTTATTTTTTTATTGTTAAATTTATTATTAATTTTTAAAAATTTGACTAATAAAGTAGTTGAGATAACTGATAACGAATCAATAAGTGTTTATAAAATTAATTAATAAATTAATAATATTTGTTAATTAAAAGTTATATATCTTTTTTTAATTAATGTTTTATCGTAAATACTTTTCTATAATAAAACACTAATTTTCCAAAATATAATATTAAAGTTTGGCAGATCGTTCATAAATTTTAAAATTTTGACTAAAGATGATCATAATAACGAAGTAATTAATGTTTCTAAAAACTTCATTAATAGATAATAAACACTTTTGTTAATTGAAATTAAAAAATTTCTTTTTTATATATATTTATTAATGTTTTATCGTATGCTATATTTAAAAGTTGATTTTTTCTTAATTTTAGTATTAAATTTTGATAGATCGTTTATAAAAATTATAAGTATTTGAATAATAAATTAATCAGGATCACGAATCAATTAATTTTTTTAACTACTCTAAAATGTTTTGAGGAGAAAATATAAAAACATAATTGATATTTTTTATTATTTTTTAAGCTCAGTAGTCACATAAACAACATACAATATTGAAAAAGCTACATGTCTCTTCATCATTTTTTTTGTTTTCTTACATGCAAAGAGTAGAAAACCCAGGCAACCGAATGAAATTAGCTAAAACAGCCAAATCTGCCAAACGAAAGAATTTGGACAGAGATGTGCTATCATTTTTATTCTGTCACTTCAGCCACTTTTTTTCCGTCGATTAAATAAAAAATCAAATATTAATTAATTTAATTAGATATATCAAGAAAGGTAACTATTTTTTTTTTGTTAATTTCTTTTTCAGCTACATAGACATAGACATAGACCCTACTAACTTGCATTTGAGAGAGAACTTAAAACGTGAATTCGAGAGAGAGAGAGAGAATCTGAGAAGCTCACTGCTTCGCTGATTTTGAGGAGAGAGAGAGAGAGAAAGAGAGAAAGAGAGAAGAGTACCTCACAAGACTTGCACAGATATTAGACGAAGACTTCGCATTGTCTTTACTTCTCTGCAATTTCTGGGCTCTTCTTCTTCATCTTCTCCAACAGACAACAAGGCTGTCAATTTCTGTTCTCACAAGCATAGACAAGTCCTGAAGAAAAACCCAGGTGCCTTATGGTTTCTTCTTCTTTGAATCTTTGATATGAGTCTTGTTGCCTTATGCTTTCTTCTCCAGATTGAGTTGAAAAGTCCGTCTCATTTTTGTCTTTCTTTTCAGTTTTGTTTCTTCTGGGTTTATCAATAATCTGTCTGATATTTTCTTCATTCGATGATTGTTTCCTTTGTTTGGGATTTTCCCCCTCATCACCTGGGTTCGAAAGATTGCTTCTTTGGTTAATTAAATATCAAAGCTTTTTGCTTTTATCTGACATTGTGAGATACTAAAGTGTTGTGAAATTGAGCCCGTTTCCTTTGTTTGATGCCTTCCGATCATCATCTGAGCTAAAACATTTTTACGTTCTTGTTTCCGACGCAGATCAATCATGTCTCAACATCCCAACAATCAAATGGCCTCTGCTTCCGTTTTCTATTCGACAAAACCGGACTTGTCAGGGCTTAACAACCGCAAAATCATCTCTGGTGTCTTTGAAGGAAAGTCTCCATCGGATTACGACTCAGCTTGGAGCCCAACATCTCCTTTGGAATTCAGATTCTTCTCGACTTTAGCGAATCCCTTTGGTGGTTCTTCCTTCAGGTCAATCCCCAAAATGCATCAAAAGAGCTGGGATTCTGGAAAAGTTGGCTTGAGTATTGTGGATTCTCTTGATGATCACCACACTGATTCATCAAGGATTCTTCTTCCATCACCGGACAGTAAAAACATGATCTTTGGGTCGTTGATGAGAACTGGGAATCCCTTTGCCAAAGCTCCTCTGCACAAGGGTGATAAGCCCAGTGTTGATTTGATTGAGCAGCTTCATAGCTCTTTCTCGGCCAATGCTTACTGTCCTGGTGCTGGGAACATCAGTGTCAACAACGATGATGCTTGTCAAGTGATGAAGCAAACCCAAGGATCCATTAGTGAGCGTATCGAAAGTGACATGGAGATCTCAGAGGACTACACTTGTGTTATTACACATGGTCCTAACCCAAAAACCACCCATTTTTACGGGGATCAGGTTCTGGAGTCGCTTGAGCGCGGTGGGATGAAGAAACGTTCTTGTCAAAACAAGAAAGAGAGCATTTTTGTTATTGCTTCTCCTGACTTGACAACGATTGCTGATGTGTTACCTCCCAATGACTTCTTGAGCTTCTGCTTCTCCTGCGGCAAGAACTTGGGTATGGGGAAAGATATATACATGTACAGGTACTCTTCTTCTCTTTCTACTCTAGCATTGGTCCTCCTTTTGTGCACTTTTACATTGAAAGTTAGGTTCTAGAATGCATATAACCAAATCGACCACAATTGAAATGTCTTGTTGAATTTCGGTGTCTTGGTTTGGTTTTTCAGAGGATACAAAGCTTTCTGCAGTAGCGAGTGCCGTTCAGATGTGATTCTTCGGGATGAGAAAATGGAGGAGGAAGAAGATGAAGAAGAAGCAGCCAAGTCTGACTCGTCTTCAGACAAGGACCTGTCTAAGAAGAAGAGTAACGGTGTGATCTTCACCGTGGGCTGAGGTCGAACGCGCCCACCATTTCCATGATCGGTTTGAGTCCATGAAAAAAAAGAAGGAAAGGTAGAAGCTTGAGCTGATCATCTGTTCAAGAAAAAGAGCTGCT
>OVBI01002387.1:0-20731 GCA_900406495.1 Sisymbrium altissimum | reverse complement strand
TGAAATTGGTCTTCCAGCTCATCACTTTTGACGCTAAGTATAATTGAGAGACTCCTTCAGCACACCCTTCATATAAAGGTTGATTAGCCGCTTCGAACGCCATGAAAACGTTATCATGATTTCCTTCATAAATTGGTTCTTGGACATTTGCAGAATTGCCACCATCCTCCGGGAACATATTAAAATCGACATTGGGATCATGGAATTGATCACTTGGAACTTGATTATTAGAATATTGACTCTATGGATCATGCCCCACCACCACGTCATGACTTCCTGATGCTTCACCGTCATCATGACAGTTTTCTCCGTGATGCGTCCATACATAATAATTTTCTGTAAAACCTTTCATCATAAGATGACTTGTCAAAGTATCAATATCGCGATACTTTTGATTTTTACACTTCTTACACGGACATAACAAATTTCCCCGCTCAAAATAAGAAATTTGATTACAAGTAAAAGAAATAAAAGTGTTTAATCCCTCAATAAAATTCTCGCATACACTATGATCAGAACGTTTTAAACGTTTATACATCCACTCTCGAGATTGAAAAAAATCTGCCATTTTTTTTTGTCCCTATTTTTTATTTTTTGTGTTTCCCCTGTTTTTTTTTTTGTGTTTCCCCCGTTTTTTTTTTGGTTTCCCCCGTTTTTTTTTTTGGTTTCCCCCCTTCTTTTTTTCTTTGACTTGTTCATCATCTCTGGTCATGCGGATTGTTATTTATAGATTTTCATACGCCACGGATAGCCACAACTAACTCCATGGCTGATACGAATATATTCTCTGCACAAAAGTTGGAGGAGACAAGTACGAAGTTAGGTATTTCAAACTAAAAACGTGGTTCTCATTTGGTTGTTAGATTTTTCCCCAATTAATAATCTATATACTTTAAATCAAACATCTCTATAATTTTATTTGTATGGGTTTAGAATTTTAATGGCGTATCTTACTTTCCCAGTGCATCAGTATTATTGCACCTTTGACTAAACCTATACGCATGCGTGGTGGGTAAAAAATATCTTCAAAGCCACGGATAATCACGACTAAAGTCGCGGCTGTATGGTTCCACAAAGTATTTGTGGCCGGTGGTGGCTATAATTTTCCACAGCAACAGTTGTGGCTATATGTGGTACAATAGCTACGGATAGCCACACTAGGAATAGTGGCTAAATATTTCCACGACATAAGTAGTTGCTACTAGTGGATATGGTTACCCATGATTTTTATTTGTGGCTATACGTGGCGACTATCGACGAATAGCCACAAAATGTTTTGTTGCTAACGTAGCTACGACGTTGGTTGTGGTTATTAGTAGCTATTTCTCTTCTACGGTAGCAGTTGTGGCTATTTGATACTATATTGCCACAGTTAACAACAATTCTATTTTCGCAGCTATATAGCCACAAAAAACATTCATTTGGCCACGGATTTTGATGACACTAAATTAGTGGCTGTGAAGTGGAAATTTGTGGCTAAATTTATCAGTCACAAACTTTGTTGTGGCTCAGTTGTGGCTATAGACAGTTTTTCTTGTAGTGTTAAGATATACAGTATTATGTTGGATTAATCATCTTATACAATTTTGGTAAGTTTGGAAAGACATTTTAGAAGTATTAATTTGCTTTCTAAACTTCAAAAATTATGTTAAGATATTGTTAATAATACAATCATAAAATAATACTATACAAAAAAATCTGTTTCTCGAGGCCATAAGAATTATTAATATTATTTGAAAATTTCAATATTACCTAAAACTCTAATACGTAGTACTATTTATCTCTCAGTAGATAAAAATTTTATACACATATATAATGAAAGAACAAAACAATCCAAACTTTCACAACAGCTCATGATTTTTGTAGATGTTTACAATGGGATCATGTTAATTTCAAAAAACATACTTGGTCAATTTAAAAGAAGGTATATATATATATATATATATATTTCATTTTTATATTTAATGTCTATATACTATTTATTTTTGATTTTTATGATAAAATATTTATTATTTTAATTTCAAGATCTACAATGCCATAATTTATCATATGTCAATGTTAATGGTTTTCATTGTTTTATTTTGATTTTTTCATTACAAAAAAAAACAAAACCTATAATCTTCAATATAACATCTGTTCAGGTTCTAAAAAGAAATCATCTCTCACATATAATTATTATTTTCATACTCAGAATAAACTTATTTGAATGATTAGTTCTACTAATTAAAGAATGGTTTTAAGATATACAGTATTATGTTGGATTAATCATTTTATACAATTTTGGTAAGTTTGGAAAGACATTTTTGAAGAATTAATTTGCTTTCTAAACTTAAATGTCAATAATACAATCATAAAATAATACTACACAAAAAATCTGTTTCTCGAGGCCATAAGAATTACTAGTAATATTTGAAAATTTTAATATTATTTAAAATCCTAATACGTATTATCTATCTCTCTCTAGATAAAGATTTTATAAACATGTATAATGAAACAACAAAACAATCCAAACATTCACAACAGCTCATGTGTTTTTTTTATGTTTACAATGGGATCATCTTAATTTCAAGAAATATATTCGGTCAATTTAAAAGAAGGTATATATGTATATATATATATTATTTTTATATTTAATGTCTATATACTATTTATTTTTTATTTCTATGATAAAATCCCCTAATCTATATTTGAGAAGTAAGTTTGCTGAGTTGTCTTCACCTAATTTATTTGCTTTGAAAAATATGACATGACTTATACAGAATTATGACATGGCACCTAATTCTTATTGTACTCTATTATATTGAAATAAATTGGTTTCGGGCTTTACATATTTTTGGGTCTTTAAAAAATTATGTTACGATAATGTCAATACTCATATAAGTATTTGCTCAGTCAAAAAACGCCTCAGATTGAAAGTTGAATATGTAATTCTTTTTACACCCTTAATGAATTTTTATTAATTGATATCTATTGTTAATTGAGGGGTTAATTTTATAATTTCCAAAACTTTTTGGGATGAGGTGATCGCCGTTGGATTGTTTTTTACGGTTCTAATTATTGCCGTTGGATTGTTAATAAAGGGCTATTTTATAATTTCCGGATCTTAATGGGGATGGAATGATCGCCGTTAGATTAATTTTTACGGAACTGATTTTCACCGTTGGATTGGTAATAGAAAATCTAAAGATATTTTAAAGATATTGCATAAGCAATCTAATTAGATCTAACTAAATCTTAAGAAATATGAAATCAAACGATATTATAGAGATATTAAATAGGCAATCTAAAGATCTAAGTATTCTAAATATATTCTCCAGACATTAAAAAAGGTAAAATACTTTTATGATATTTACATAATAGTCTGATATTCATGTTTATTTTTATTTATTTTAAAATGATTTATGTATCTTAACCCTAATTCTCCTTGCGTATAAATAT
Organism: Sisymbrium altissimum; assembly: GCA_900406495.1. Classification (NCBI taxonomy): domain Eukaryota; kingdom Viridiplantae; phylum Streptophyta; class Magnoliopsida; order Brassicales; family Brassicaceae; genus Sisymbrium; species Sisymbrium altissimum. The sequence continues at coordinate 17,293 of OVBI01002387.1, read as the reverse complement.
ATATCACATACACACATGACATTCATCGTTCTCTGACTTTCCTCTCTTTTTTCTAGGGTTTCATTCTTTTGAATTTGTTTGCATTATCAGTTTCTGGTTTCGTCGCAGCTCTCATTATGTTTCTTTATTTGGATACTAACCTAACTATGTGTTCTTATGAGTATGGTTTCTTGAATCCAAACAAGGTTACGATTAGTTGGGAGCTGCGCGGTGGATCGTCGGGTAAGTTCCACCGATATTTTTGGTTTTGAATTTTTATTAGATGATAGTCGACTTTCTGATGATTTTGTCCTGGATTGTTCTTTTTGATGTTGACAATATCATCATTCGCTTTTTTGCTCAGGTTTTCCTGCGGAAATCGCCGATATCTGTCGTGACTGTGGGTTAGAAACGAGACCTATTGTCTCGAATCGTTGTGTGAAAGATCTATGTTTGTCAGATAGTTCGTACAACACACCTTACGTTTGCATCGATATCACTAATAGAATGAGTATGTGGTTCCATTGCTCGATATTCAGATTTAGTTCAGTTTAGTGTTTTCTTTGCTAATTCAGATCTAATGTTTTATTTGTTTAATGACATTTGTTTCTTCTGTTTTTGCCAGGTTCTCCGTATCGTCTCGCTTGGGATACAAGTTTAGGTTCTCCTATCATATGTCAGCAAGGATTTCCATGTAAAGGTGTGTTATTATTTTTGATATATTTAGATATTTTTATTGCTGTTTGAAAAATAATTGATAATTTTCTTTTGTTTGTGGTGATTGAAGGATTAAAGCACAATTCTGTATTTAAGATACTTATGTCTAAAAAGAAATTCCCGATTCCTAAAGATGGTTTGCTTTTTTTGTTTTTCTAATTGGTTTTGCTTCCTCTGAAAATTTTAGTCGTCAGTTTTCGACACTGAATGTATGGCTTGCAGTATCGGGGGTCATTGATACATATACTTTTCATTGGGATTTCAAAAACAAGGTTTGTATGTTGCGTAACAACTCAGTAGATTCAATAGGTATATTTTTTATTTTAGTATATTTGATCTATTGTATATTATCTAATTTTTAAAAAATATAAGTCTATCATCCTTGAAGCGTATGTTTTATGTGTAGGTGGTGATGTTTTGCCTGCTAATTCAGGTGAATCTTCCATATCTAGTGTTATCGGTGGTTTGTCCGGTGTAAATTGTGGTGAATCTATTGATTTCGATGAAATAGATGATACGTAAGCATACGATCTATTATATGATTGCTTTTCCTATCGTTTGTTACTTATTTTGTCTTCTGTGTTAGATATACTTTACCCTGGGAGAGGTTGCGTTCGTCTCCTGGAAAAAAGATGAATGATAACAATTTTGAAACGGATGTGCTATGACAATATTTGTGACATGCATCAAGTCGACACATGGAATCTACTTTATCAATATTACGTCTCTATTTTTCATTTCGAGAATAATTTAGATTCTCTATTGTTATCCTCGGTTATCTACGGTTGTTATCTTATATTAGATTAAAACAGATTTATTAGAAAGTGAATATATTCTTATATGATTTTTATATAATATTTTAGAAAGTGGATATATTGAATTCTAAACGTCGCGTATGCTCGACTTGAAAAATTTCGTGTTTTTGTTTTTCTAAAATGTGAATTCATTAGTTATAAAGCGAGTTGTAACGGATTACAAGAAGCTGAAACATCGCGTGTTAGTAACTTATACAGAGGTTTACAACTTTCAAGTCGGTCTGGGCACACGATATGGATCAATTTCAGTTTTTCTCCTTATCAAGCAATGTGCAAGAGATCATTGATCGCTATGTTTGCAAGAATTCTATCACCAATCTATTCAATTTCAAGATGACGTGCAAGTCTTTTCGCGATGTTTCGGAACGACCTTCTGTGTATGCAGCAGTCGATGTGTTCACCACCCTGTTATAGCGATGGGAGCATAGTCAAGCGTTTATGAAAAGATGTTTTAATAATGAAAACCCTTCGGCCCTTTATTTGAAGGGTGTTCATTCTTTTTTTTTTGCATCGTAAACATGAAGAAGGACTACAGATTATCAAGACGGCGGCCGATAAAGGATACCCAATTGCTATCTATGCACACGCCATGCTTTCGAAAGTATTCTTTGAAGATGACACATTTTTGTCTTCCTTTTCTCGGACATCCATCCGGGCGATTAGTTCATATATTAGAGATCATGGGTGGGGATGGGAAGTACCATTGCCTTCTTTCAACGAAAAAAAGGCTGAGTTTGTGAATTCTGTTTTACCCTCGCTATAATTGCACGTGTGCTCCCCAACGAGTACGGTGTCGTTGGTACGATGGTGGGGCCAAGAGTCTAGATATGTGCGATGATTGTTTCTGGGTGAGAGAAATGGCAATGTTCTACGAGTTTTCAGTGTTCATTATGGCCCCGACACTAGGGATTGGTGACTGTTTCTATTTATTTTATTTTGATTTGTTTGGTTATATAGATGTTTAATGCATCGTTTGTATTATCAACTTTTTAGACAATCTATATTCTTATTAAAAATTCGGTTCAAAATTCGTATTATCTCTAAAAGCATGGGCGAAAGAATATGTTGTATTGGTTTGAAAACTGCAGTTGATTATCTCTAAATGCGTGGGCGAAAGAATATGTTGTGTTGCTTTGAAAACTGCACTTAATTTATCTTTGTGTATTATAAAAGGGAAAAGAAAAAATTGTGCTTAGCCTCTGTATATATTCTTTGCATTTTGGTGTTGTTTCGGGATATTTTCCGGTTTGAGAATGTACTTACCCAGAAAGTATATATTTTAGGAAAGAGGTCAATTTTCAACGATAAAAAAGATATTTGATTGTTATTATTCTGTATTTATCTTCGTGTTTTAAAATAAAAATGGAAAAAATACATGTTAACCCTAATCCTTATTTGTATATATATGTCTAAATATTTGACGTCTAAACTCATAACAAGTTTTCTACTCATATTAATCTCTTAAGTTTTCATATTGTTCTGGTTTTTCATTAAGGGTTCTTATTCCGTATGCCCTAAAAGAGTTCAACTTATGTCTGGTGTTATGGAAACAGAGCTATTGATGTGTGCCTGCGATAATGGTTCAGCCGGTAAGCTAGAGATACTTATGTAAGTTCGTTTGTGTTGCATTACATTCTAAAAAGCGATATGTATTGTTTCTTCTTCTACACTAATTGTAGTGTCTTTGTGCAGTGCAATTTTCTCTGAGTTGTTGTACCGTTGATGGGGACGATTCTACTGACAGCGATGGTGGTGACTATGACACGTGCACGGACTCGGACACCGATGGTGATGCTTTGACGGATCCCGATTATGATTGCAGCCATGATAGCGATCAGTCTGATGACTGTAGAGAGTCGAAAGAGTCTGATGACTGTAGAGACTCGGAAGAGGATGAGTATGTTTACGGTGATTCTGACCCTGAAGGTGATTCCGACGAAAGAGATGATGGATCGAGTGGAAGTGGCTCCGACGATGGGTGTGATACTGATGGAGAACACGCTGACTGTGTACGTAGGGGATCTCTCATGGTTCCCACACGCGTGGAACCTGGGATAATATGTGTTTCTAGATTGGAACCGACCAAAGTTGGTTGTCGTATTTTTGTTAAGGTGTTGCATGTGTGGTTGCACGAGACATCTGTTGCACGTAAAACTCTTGAACCCATATTGGTTGATGAACAGGTGATCGATTATTTTTCAGTTCTTATTGGTTTTGAATGTATGTGGTAGATCATACATCATGTTTGTGTTTTTGTTGGTGTTGGTAGGGGACGAAGATCCAGGCATCTGCGTGATCGGTTCGATACGTGATTGACCTTGGGATCGTGGGTTTTTATCAGTGATTTTGTTGTCATCGATCAGATTGGTTGCTGTAGAAATACTACCCACCCTCATAAAGTGTTATTTAGCGATCATTTTTAATCTTCGAGATGAGTGGTAGTTTTCTGGTAATATATCGATAGAATGTAATGTTGTTCGGTGATTTTAAATATTGTTTCCGTATCTTTGTTTTATATAGTGGCCAAGAGTTGGTGTGTGAGTTTTCTGGATCGCTAACTATTGATTTTTATAAGTTTTGGTTGGGATGTGGTACTGATATTGTTATATGTGTAATACGCTGGGATATCATTGACTACTTTGCAGGTTTGTTTCTATGTTGTTTGTGTTTGGATTGCTGTGATGGTTTCCTTATAAGTCTGAATTTTTCAGGACAAGTGGTCATTTCTGATACTCATCCTACGCGATTTTTGCTTAACCCCCCCATTCCAGAAGCCGATCAGTTTATCGAAATATGGGTATAACATCATTGAAGTTACGTGTATTTTTCTCATTCGTGATCTCATGTATAATGTCTTATTTCTGTTTACTTATATGCATGCAGGCTCCCTCAAAAAAGGATATGTTCGTTGACTAGACACACATAGAAAGACGGTTGAGAGTGGCCATGGCATAGGTAGTTTGACGAACGTGGTTCTTTGATTTTTTTCTCTACAAACATTTAGTTTACCTCTTTGCGTTGTTTTTTTAAAAAAAAATAATAATAATTTGATGTTTCAATTATTAATCTCTCCAATATGGTTAGCCTTGCTGGGACAAGATTATCATTTATGATTAAGGGATTATCTATGTCAACAAGAAGAACCCAATGAGATGTATTATTTTAATATGAGATTCTATTATTTATGATTAAAGGATTCTTTCTATCAAAAAGAAGGAACCAATGAGATGTAATATTTTAATATGGGATCTAAATATTTTCGTCGTATTTATCTCGAACTGCTAAACTAGATCGACAAATATGAAAAGAAAATTACATTTTTATCGAAAGGATGTTGTTATATGTACACATCATGTTGTCCTGCGAAAAATTTGGTATTTTTGTTGAGTTTGCGGGCATGGTATTAGACTATTGAAGTAAAAATGTGAAACGTGGATGGTTTTCTCCATGGTAGAAAACTGACGTGGTATCCGCCAGTTTGCATCGAAAGCATGTATGTATTGCTAAATTGTAAAATTACCTTTATTAGGTCCGTTTGTAATATGGCAGTAACGTCCTAATTTCTTTGGTTTATGATCAAATAATGTCTCTGGTTTTTTAAAATAGTTAGATATAATAAAAAAGGAAATTTCGACTATTAGCTCAGATAGTAATGTTAATTGCTAAATTGTTAAATTACCTTTACTAGGTCCGTTTGTAATATTGTAGTAACGTCATAACTTCTTTGGTTTATGATCAAACGGTGTCTATGATTTTTTTAAATAGTTAAAAATAATGGAAAGGGAAATTTCGACTATTAGCTCGGATAGTAATGTTAATTTACAGATATGTTTTTAATTATTAGAAAATATAGGATAATAACATATATTTAGAACATATATTTGGATATTCGTAAAGGTAATGTCAATATCTTCTTGTATCTTTATCACAGAAATATTTTGGTTTTTCGTGATATTCTTATATGTATAAATATGTGGAATTCAAGCATAGTCAACGTACAACTAAACACATAGGGTTTATTCTACTGTATATCATAATCGTCTGTTCAATGTCGATCTTAAAGAGGAAAGCATCGTCTCCGGTTTTTATCGATGATCTTCTACCATCGTCTGATAGCTATAAGCTGAGGGTTCGTATTGTCCTTACCTGGAGCGGGTTCAAAGCAAAAGGTGGTAGTTCTCTTGAGGCCGTTTTGGATGATGAAAAGGTTTGTCCGATGTATATAGCATGCATGTACAATTATTGGGTTCTTTGTAAATTGTCGTTGTTTATGATGTTATATGGTTAATTCTAAACCTCCTTCTATTTTTTATCTCTTACAGGGTAACAGGATCTATGACACTGTTGACAAAGCTTTTGTCAAGCGTTTTCTGAAAGATCTAACAGAAGGTTGTTCTGTTTGCATTAACACTTTCCGGGTCGTTGACTACAAGAGTGATTACTGTGTTGGTCGGTGTCCGTATAAGATAGTTTTTTATGAAACTACATTGGTAACCAAGTGTGTGGATTTTAAATCCGATGTTTCTGAGAAATTCCTGAAAAGTATCAGTGAAGTAATTGCTGGAAATCTGGATCGGAGATATCTGATAGGTACTAATCGTTCGTCCTTTCGTATTATCTTTCTTTCGTTTTGGTGTTTTCCTTATTCTTCCTTTGTTTGATGATCCTCTTGGTACAATTTGTTTAGATGTGATGGGTCAAATAATCTGTGTTGGTCATCTGAAGGATGTTCATGTTCAGGGGAAGCGTAAATCCAGACTCATTATTGACATTAGGGACGAGACGTGAGTGTGATTTGGTTTCTAGAATATCACATGTTTGTTCAGTTGTGTATTGGCTGTTCACTGATAACCTGTGAATGTTGTCCTGCGATAGTGATGCACGTATATCATGCACTCTTTGGGAGGATTATGCAAAGTAGGTGTTCGAATATGCAAAGCTACAAAGTACATCCATTGTCGTCTGTCTGATCAGATTTGCATGTGTTAGAAAATACAATGGTGAGTTTACGCATTCATTTATATGTTTGTGTTATTGTTGTATAGTGAGCAGAGTTTCCATGAACTTATGATGTTTGCATGTTAACTTTGTCAAAATTACGTATTCTTACCATTTCCAATTCATACAATACATCCAGATTGATGCTAGATCCGAAGGATGCTATGGTGGACCTGTTTAGGTCAAAATATGTTTTTGTTTTAATTTCCAAAAAATATTCCTTAGCAATATTTTCTCTATGTTGTGAGGAATTCTCATTGTTTGGTTTACATTATATTTTAGGTTGCCGTCTGAAACCTATGGTATTAAGCCTACTGACGACGATCAAGAAGAGGATTCTTATGATGTTTTAGAGGAGGTTTTTTCGGGTTACAGTATCCCTGAAAGGCGTTGAGTTGGATTAAGAATGTTATATATACCTATGTGTTTGCGTATTGAATCCAATTTGTGTTGGTTATTTTGCATTATAGGTGGGCAAGTTTACTGTTATTGCGAACGTCACCGATGTTGGGAATGCTAATAATTGGTTATATATACCTTGCAAGGCATGTAAAAAGAAGGTGGTTCCGTATGCTGATGGAGTTAATGCTACAGAGCGTCCGTTGTGGAAATGTGTAGTTTGTGGGATCGATGTGTCCGAAGTGGTTGCTTGGTAATAACTTATTTTTCATTTATCAATATGTATATGATATTTGAGTCGGAAGAGTCTGATGACTGTAGAGAGTTGGAAGAGGATGAGTATGTTTACGGTGATTCCGACAAAAGCGATGATGGATCGAGTGGAAGTGGCTCTGACGATGGGTGTGATACTGATGGAGAATACGCTGACTGCTGACTGTGTACGTAGGGGATCTCTCATGGTTTCCACACGCGTGGAACCTGGGAAAATATGTGTTTCTAGATTGGAACCGACCAAAGTTGGTTGTCGTATTTTTGTTAAGGTGTTGCATGTGTGGTTGCACGAGACATCTGTTGCACGAAAAACTCTTGAACTCATATTGGTTGATGAACAGGTGATCGATTATTTTTCAGTTCTTATTGGTTTTGAATGTATGTGGTGGATCATACATCATGCTTACGTGTTTGTGTTTTTGTTGGTGTTGGTAGGGGACGAAGATCCATGCATCGATCAAGGATATTCTGCGTGATCGGTTTGATACGAGATTGACCTTGGGATCGTGGGTTTTTATCAGTGATTTCGTTGTCATCGATCAGATTGGTTGCTGTAGAAATACTACCCACCCTCATAAAGTGTTATTTAGCTCAGCAACGATCGTTGAAGAAAGTTTTTGGCGTTGCGACCAAATTTTTTTAAAGTTTATCGATTATCCGAGTATAATCGATCGCGTTCACGATGATACTTATTTAGTAGGTAAGTTTTCTGTTGGTATCCATAGTGTATATAAGCTTATTGTAACAATGATTTTGTTATTTGTTTGATATCATATGCTGTTTGGTCGAAGTTCCAGATTTGATAGGCCAGGTTGTTGACGTAAGAGGGTTTGAGTCTTGGAATGGCTATTTTATGCATTTGATAATTCAGAGTAAGTACAACGATGATTGTGGTACGAGTGCCTCGAAGGATACGATTCTGGGGAGTCCACATCAAGCGATCATTTTTAATATTGGAAATGAGTGGTAGTTTTCTGGTAATATATCGATAGAATGTAATGTTGTTCGGTGATTTTAAATATTGTTTCCGTATCTTTGTTTTATGTAGTTGCCAAGAGTTTGTGTGTGAGTTTTCTGGATCGCTAACTATTGATTTTTATAAGTCTTGGTTGGGATGTGATACTGATATTGTTATATGCATAATACGCTGGGGTATCATTGACTACTTTGCAGGTTTGTTTCTATGTTGTTTGTATCTGGATTGCTGTGATGGTTTCCTTATAAGTCTGAATTTTTCAGGACAAGTGGTCATTTCTCATACTCATCCTACGCGATTTTCGCTTAACACCTCCATTCCAGAAGCCGATCAGTTTATCGAAATATGGGTATAACATCATTGAAGTTACATGTATCTTTCTCATTCGTGATCTCATGTATAATGTCTTATTTCTGTTCACTTATATGCATGCAGGCTCCCTCGAAAAAAGATATGTTCTTTGACTAGACACGTGAAGAAAGACGGTTGAGAGTGGCCATGGCATTGGTAGTTTGACGAATGTGGTTCTTTGATTTTTTTTCTCTACAAACATTTAGTTTACCTACTTTGCGTTGTTCTTTTTAAAAAAAAAAAAAAAATAATAATTTGGTGTTGCAATTATTGATCTCTCCAATATGGTTAGCGTTGTTGGTGTAAGATTATCATTTATGATTAAGAGATTATCTATGTCAATAAGAAGGATCCAATAAGATGTATTATTTTAATATGAGATTCTATTTATGATTAAAGAATTATTTCTATCAAAAAGAAGGAACAAATGAGATGCAATATTTTAATATGGGATCTAAATATTTTCGTCGTATTTATCTCGAACTGCTAAACTAGATCGACAAATATAAAAAGAAAATTATATTTTTATCGAAAGGATGTTGTTATATGTACACATCATGTTGTCCTGCGAAAAATTTGGTATTTTTGTTGAGTTTGCGGACATGGTATTAGACTATTGAAGTAAAAATGTGAAACGTGGATGGTTTTCTCCACGGTAGAAAACTGACGTGGTATCCGCCAGTTTGCATCGAAAGCATGTCTGTATTGCTAAATTGTTAAATTAATTATATTAGGTCCGTTTGTAATATGGCAGTAACGTCCTAATTTCTTTGGTTTATGATCAAATAATGTCTCTGGTTTTTTAAAATAGTTAGAAATAATAAAAAAGGAAATTTTGACTATTAGCTCGGATAGTAATGTTAATTGCTAAATTGTTAAATTACCTTTACTAGGTCCGTTTGTAATATGGCAGTAACGTCATAACTTCTTTGGTTTATGATCAAATGGTGTTTCTGATTTTTTTAAATAGTTAAAAATAATGGAAAGGGAAATTTCGACTATTAGCTCGGATAATATTGTTAATTTACAGATATGTTTTTAATAATTAGAAAATATGGGATAATAACATTTATTTAGAACATATATTTGGATATTCGTAAAGGTAATGTCAATATCTTCTTGTATCTTTATCTCAGAAATATTTTGGTTTTTCGTGATATTCTTATAGGTATAAATATGTGGAATTCAAGCATAGCCAACGTACAACTAAACACATAGGGTTTATTCTACTGTATAGCAAAAATATACAGTAGATCTTTAAGAGGAAAGCATCGCTTCCGGTCTTCATCGATGATCTTCTACCATCGTCTGATAGCTATAAGCTGAGGGTTCGTATTGTCCTTACCTGGAGCGGGTTCAATGCAAAAGGTGGTAGTTCTCTTGAGGCCGATTTGGCTGATGAAAAGGTTTGTCCGATATATATAGCATGCATGTACAATTATTGGGTTCTTTGCAAATTGTCGTTGTTTATGATGTTATATGGTTATTTCTAAACCTCCTTCTATTTTTTATCTCTTACAGGGTAACAGGATCTATGACACTGTTGACAAAGCTTTTGTCAAGCGTTTTCTGAAAGATTTAACAGAAGGTTGTTCTATTTACATTAGCACTTACCGGGTCGTTGACTACAAGAGTTACTGTGTTAGTCGGTGTCCGTATAAGATGGTTTTTTATGAAATTACATTGGTAACCAAGTGTGTGGATTTTAAATCCGATGTTCCTGAGAAATTCCTGAAAAGTATCAGTGAAGTAATTGCTGGAAATCTGGATCGGAGATATCTGATAGGTACTAATCGTTCGTCCTTTCGTATTATCTTTCTTTCGTTTTGGTGTTTTCCTCATTCTTCCTTTGTTTTATGATCCTCTTGGTACAATTTGTTTAGATGTGATGGGTCAAATAATCTGTGTTGGTCATCTGGAGGATGTTCCTGTTCAGGGAAAGCGTAAATCCAGACTTATCATTGACATTAGGGACGAGACGTGAGTGTGATTTGGTTTCTTGAATATCACATGTTTGTTCACTTGTGTATTGGTTGTTCACTGATAACCTGTGAATGTTGTCATGCGATAGTGATGCACGTATATCATGCACTCTTTGGGAGGATTATGCAAAGCAGGTGTTCGAATATGCAAAGCTACATAATACATCAATTGTCGTCTGTCTGATCAGATTTGCATGTGTTAGAGAATACAATGGTGAGTTTACGCATTAATTTATATGTTTGTGTTATTGTTGTATAGTGGGCAGAGTTTCCATGTACTTCTGATGTTTACATGTTAACTTTGTCAAAATTAGGTATTCTTACCATATCCAATTCATACAATACATCCAGATTGATGCTAAATCCGAAGGATGCTATGGTAGACCTGTTTAGGTCAAAGTATGTTTTTGTTTTAGTTTCCAAAAATTATTCCTTAGCAATATTTTCTCTATGTTGTCCTGAATTCTCATTGTTTGGTTTACATTATATTTTAGGTTGCCGTCTTAAACCTATGGTATTAAGCCTACTGACGACAATCAGGAAGAGGATTCTTATAGTGTTTTAGAGGAGGTGTTTTTCGGGTTACAGTATCGCCGAAAGACGTTGAGTTGGATTAAGAATGCTAGCGAGGTGACCATATTGTTTTCATAATTTAATTAGATATACCTATTTGTTTGCGTATTGAATCCAATTTGTGTTGGTTATTTTGCATTATATGTGGGAAAATTTACTGTTATTGCAAACGTCACCGATGTTGGGAACGCCAATAATTGGTTTTATATACCTTGCAAGGCATGTAAAAAGAAGGTGGTTCCGTATGCTGATGGAGTTAATGCTACAGAGCGTCCGTTGTGGAAATGTTTAGTTTGTGAGATCAACGTGTCCGAAGTTGTTGCTTGGTAATAACTTATTTTTCATGTATCTATAGTATATGATATTTGGGTTTGATTTTGTTAAAAAGTATTTAAACATTGTAATTTTTCTTTTTATTTTTAATTTTTTTGCAGCTATTTGCTCACCATCAGTGCTGGTGATCACACTGGAGAATCTGCAAGTTTTTTGTTGTTTGACTGTTTAGCAATAAAATGGTTCAAAAAACGTCTGAGGAGTTGTACGAAGACATTGATGATGTTGAATACAGACGTTGGATATAATATATTATCATAAACAAGAAATAGCATTATTGTTAAGCATGTATTTCTTGGTTTTGTACTGCATGTGTTTATGTTTAGTATTTTTTTGTGTATGTAGGATGCTGTATACGGTTTTCCTGATGCTATATGGAGGATGAAAGGTGGGGATATGCTTTTCATGATTACCATAACAGAGGATCATCTTAGCCGGAGAAGAAAGACTTTTATTGTCGATAAGCTAACCGATGATGATGACATAGTTGACCGGTTTCGGGACCAGTTTTACTCACAGGTTTGTTAATTTATAGTGATTTTGTATTAGGGTACGATGCATTTAGGTTATCTAACCTTTGGCAAGGTTTATTTCATGTTGCAGGCACCGATTACGAGAATTATTGTCGAAGGAGATATTGATGAGTCACAACTTCCATCTAACATCTCTGCATCTGATGTCCAGACTGAAGAAGTTTCTAACATTAGCATTGTGGACCAAGGTTCTACTACAAAGAAAAGGAAAGGTGAAGTGACAATCAGACTTTCGTGTACAACAAGATTGTCAAAGAAGACAGGCGTTGGAAGCGTGGACAGCAGCGATGTAGAACATGCTTCTGAGCTAAGATCGAGTGGAGCCAATGTCTTATCGTGAAACTGTTATGCAATATTATATGACGTTTTAGTTTTTTTTTACAATTTGATTTTCCGGTGCTGTGTTTTGAGTTGGTTTTATGGAATTATTTACTTTTTTATATATTTCAATTTCTGATGTGGATTTTGTTTTATCACACTAAATTTGGGTGTTTTATTAATAATATAATGTATTTGAGTTTATGTCGTCACTGTGTATGCGTTGATTCTTTACCAAGCATTTGGTCATGAGACGGTAATGCGAATTTTTTGTTCGAAGGTCCGGATACGTGGGTTGTGTTTTAGTGAGATAAATTGTTGTTTTGTTCTTAACTCTCGATGCGAAGTATCGAATGTACGTTCTTTTAAAATAAATTAGATATATTTTTGGAAACCTTGAACTGTTGAGTCTAAATATGTTTTATAAATGATGAGATATACTTTGTTTAAGTTCTTTAAATTTGTGTTCTGTTTCTGTTGTCGTCCAAAGATTATAATCGTAAATAGAAATATGATTCATAAGTAATAAATTTGTGTACTCTATATAAAAATGTGGAGTTAGAATTTTGAATATTTGGTTTGTAGGTTAAAATGCATGTGTATATATTTTTTAAAACGTATCTAATTTTTTAGGCACAAGTTCGATTTAATTGGTACATGTTATACAGTATAAATTTCTGGTGTGTATATTATTTTGGTAAACATTATATTATGTCTAATTTTATTGCATGTTGTTGGTTATAGTATATATTTTTTTTATTCTTCTTTCTCTATATGTGAATGTTAAATTTTCTTTTAAAAACGACCGAATTTAGTAGGAGCGGTGATACGGTGCAATCTGTATCTATACTTTACATTTATAGATATTATCTGTATCCCTAAATTCATGGGGTGAATCGTATCTATGTATATATATGTGCGTTAAATAAGGAACCTGGCAGAAGTATTTGAGTCTTTAATTTATATTCGCATAGTTGAAGAGACGGATTGTCTGCATCCTCGTGTCTAGGGTACAAGAAAGTGAGAATCCTTCACCTTAGTGTTGGTTGTTGATGTGGTTATTTAGACCGTGTGTTCTGATATTCTTACGTGTGTTACGTGGATTTGTTTATGTCTATTTAGATATGCGAATGCTGATCTTGCCATTCTATCTACCGCCGAGCGAGAATATATTTTTGGATGATTGTGTTGATGTCGAGGGACCATCTATGACGAAATTTTTAGCTTGGATGGAGTGTATTCGAGAGTTTCCAGAGGCTAGGAACCTGTTCTATACCGAGTTTCCAAGTGGGTATGGGATGTGAAGACGAAGAAGTGGCGTCCGCGTGTCAAGGGAGCTAGCACTGGTGTAATTGTGGCTGTTCCTCCATTTGCTGGAGAACTCTATTATCTTAGTATTTTGTTGCAGGTTATTAGGGGTCCCGTCTATTTTCAGGATATTAGAACAGTTTATGGAATTGTTCATCCTACTTTTAGGGGTGCATGTTTTGCGCTTAATCTGATATAAGACAAGTAAAGCACTAGATACTTGCATCATTGATATCGTTGTTAGGTTTAAAATTAATTATAGTTGCTGCTGGTTTAAAATTAATTATAGTTGCGGCTGGTTTTACAGTGATATTTTTTCTTAGAACCGATGTATGATTACGAGTAGTTTACCATTTTTCAGATTTTTTTTGACAAATGTATATCGTTTGATGTTTTGTTCCATCGACTAGAGTTGTCTAATGCGGCACGTGTAATATCTCTAACAATTGAAATGGATATCATTATTTTAAAATTATTTGTTGTGTTTTTTGCCGAAAATATTTTAAGTTTTATTCCGTTTTGGATTTATACTTCGGTGCACTAAGTTAGATAGCGTTTGGTATTGTTTATCATAGTTGTATGTTACATTATGATTGATATTTTTTTTTTTTGTTGAACAGTTATCTATGCACGTACCTTTTTCGTTGTTTTTATGTTCTACTTTTTCACGTTGATGTGATGTTTCTAGACAATGCATGTCCCAAAACAAAAAGCGTGCATATTATCTTTATAACATCGAGGTGTTTATGATATTTCAATTCGTTTGAAAACTATAGAAAAAAGGTGCACTGTTATGTAATTTGATTTTTCTTATATTTTTCTTATATTCGACGAGATTGGTAAATGCTCGAGGGTAAAAAATAGAAATCCTGTGACGAGAAAATATCAGGTGACGCTGTCTCCTTACACCAATCTGGCATTTCTCAATCCTTCGAAGTACGAATGGCGAATTGAAGTGAAAGTGTTGAGAAAATGGATTGTCAGATTCTCCGGAGGAACTTACAAGATTCGTATGGTGTTAGCTGATAAATAGGTATCCGTTTTCTGTATATAGAACTTACCATTACGATTCCATATTATGATTATTCCAAAAAATCTACAACCGCATTATTGTCTTCTGCTTGCCATTTGTTCAAAGCTTAATCCGATTATCCGGTGCTTCACTTTAGGGAACCAAAATTCAAGTAACGATTCCTACTTACTGGGTTGCTTTGTTCGAAAATAAAGTCGATGAACTCATGTGGAATAACATATACAACTTCAAAGTAAAATCTGCGATCGGAGAACAGCGGTTTACTAATCATACTTACAAGATCAAGTTTTTTTGCTACTGATTGCGTTCCGATCTCATCTAGGAGTGATTCTTTGTATATTCGCCCCACTATGTTCTCGGACATTTGTCATCCCGCGATCGACAGGAGCATTTTTATAGGTCGGTTTCTATTATTTGCTGTTGTTGAACCCGTATACATTTATTAGGTGATTTCGATTGTGTTTTGTTGATTTCATTGTGTTATAATTATTGATAGATGCAATCAGATGCATGAATCAAGTTGGTGAGCTGAATTGGGAAGATGGATACTTTCATAGCGGTAGGAAAGCTCTTCTGGAATTTGTTTTGATTGATGAGAGGTTTGTAGTTGTGTTTATGGTGTCGGTATTGGATTCCATGTCGTCTTAATTGATATGATTAGTGATGTAGATTATTTTGGCTTACATTGGAAATGGAATGGAGTGTAATGCTTGGGGTAGACTCGCTGAAAAATTGATCGTGATTGGCGTTCTCATCAGCGAAGTTGTCATGTGGCTGTACTGAGGTGGTGGAAGATACATGATTCTGGTGGTAACAAGTCATTGCTAGCGACAGTTACTATTATAGTGTGATGATAAATCACATTTTCATAATTTTATAATGCTTCTGATGGATTGTATATAGATGGCATTGCTCTTCGAGGTGAACATGAGTGCGCACAATTTCTATTGGATTCTGATTTACCCATCGTTCGTGAATTTGAGGGAAGGTTGGTTCTGTTGTTAGATGATTTCTCACTCTTTGTTCAGTAGTCTTGATTCCTATGACTTATTTTGGTATTTTGGTTGTATAGGGTCGAAGGCTCATCTCCACATTGGACAGGTGGTAGAGGTTGAGATATGGATCTTTTCTACATCGCGAAGTCCTCTGTTGTTTCCAGTGTATCTTGTTTTCGTCTCCTTGTGATACATTTTCGATTGTGTTTTGTTATTATGATGACTTGTGTTCTTGCGGGTTAAACTGAAATGACTTTAACTTTTGTATTTTGTATTCCGTTTATGTCTGAATTATGACTGAGATACATCGAACAGATCTTATGTTACTGTACTTCCAATGGTTATGTTGGGCCATATTCCTTTTATTGTTTTTAATTTGGGCCGTGTTTGATGTACAATAGAGCATTTATCCACTGGTATTGTTTGTTTCAAATGCATGGTGTAATAAATATTTGATATGATGATCATGTCTAACCAAATAAGGTACAAAAACATATTGTCTTGAGAAAATATGGATATTCGAATAGCTCAAGTATCAGTTGTGGGGTTGTGTAACGATACAACGTAGTTGATCGGCTTCTGGACAATGTGGATCAATCAGTAACTGACTGCAGTCGTATGCGGTCGTTGCTCTCCAAACACCGCTTCGCTTCAGGATCCTTGCAAATTTAACAATGCATATGACAACATTGATGCGACACTCGACCAGTTTATCACAAAAAGCTTCGGCATAGTCCATCCGCAAGGCGACAGATAAATGTGCACCTCTATTCTTGATGGAAAATATCATCAATATCATCGACAAAAGCAGAGGTTATAAGAACTGGACTAAGAGAACGTGGATTAGTCAGAATAAGAAGCTTACTTTCCGTTGCTGAGTAGCATAAACATTACTCCCTGTTTGTTTTTGTGATCCAAATGTTGTGATTGTGTTGGATAATTGCCAAAGCTAAGAACATGACCTATCAAGTCTGCATAGACAATTGAGCCATGAAACTTATAGATTATATCAGCTATGTATTATCTCCAACATTGTGGGTAGTCGATACTTACCGACACAGTGGTCTGGATCACATAGATCACTGTGAATGTCTTCGAATTCGGCAAACGAAAAGCAGTTGCATGTGCCACAATATGAGATAGTGGTAGCATATGTATCTGATTTTAGCTTTATTTTGACGTTGTGTGTTGTTGGCCTAAAACTTCTTTGGACACGTTCAAGGTCAAAATTTTCCACGATTGTCCACTCTCCTTCCTTCAGGACATCTAGAGTATCGTATTTGATATCTTTTTCTAACGTAGTGTGAATTTTGTCGCCCTACACACGATTTCAGTCGACAGCGAATATTTGAAGTGCGTATCTCATTGTATTTTTCATATAATCAATGGTATGGTAGGTTACCGAAACCATTTTAAAAGAAGATAAACAAAGAGCATGAGCAGATACCTTTATGTCGACGAAAACAAAATCCATTGACTTAATGTTTCCGTTTACGTGATTGAACTTTCTAAGTATCTTTACGCAAATTCTCCACAATCGAAAGTCGGGATCTAGATCTAAAACCCTGAGTACATGCGTTGGATTGCATGTGCGAATAGCATTGGAGAACAGGTTCGCCATTGGACATGTGACAAACAACGATCATATGAATCAGTGTATATTAAAAAAAGATCAACTGTCATTATGTAAAAATACACACTTATATATAT
>OVBI01002386.1:0-20735 GCA_900406495.1 Sisymbrium altissimum | reverse complement strand
TATATATATATATATATATATATATATAAATTTGTGAAAATAAAGTTTATATAGTACGAAATAAATTGAAGTGAAGAGACATAAATCTTAATTGTAGTTGCATGCATGGAGGAGCGGATGTTGGGAGCTTTAAAAGCTTGTTCTCCCATCCTTTAAAAGTTTGTAGTACGCTATTTTTTTATTGTGATATTCTACATAATAATGATAATTAATTATGTTTTATTTATGCGTGAGTTTGAATTTTAAAGGTTTAAGATCGATCTCTTCAGTTACATTTGTATTTGTGTGTTACACTGTTAGTCTATTGCTAGTTGAAGTATCACTAAAATTGCATGCAGAGACGCAAAAAACGAATGAATATTATTTTATTGGAGTTTGAATGTTTTTGCAATACATAAATACTACATCATATGATGTCTACTAAACACACTAAATGTTATGTTTTAAAAAAAAAGTAAACATAATAATTTAATTCACAAACATTATTAACAGAATCCATATATGAAACCCTAAAAGAAAAGTATGGCTTCCGGTTCCTAGTTTGACATGCACGATCACCTTAATTTCTAAAACAAAAATATGACTTTCATGATCATGTAACAACAACAATAACAACAAAACTGAACAAAATATACAGGTGACGCTATCTCGATACATTTTCACATAAGTGAGATTGGCAATTATATGTGGAGCGATAAACATATCGTACGTGTGTAACTTATCGTTTCGGTAGAATTCGACATTATTCATATTCTGAGTAAATTAATTTGAAAAAATACAACATTTCAGAATTCAGTCATCCTTCTCTCGGTTTCAGGGACTTGTTTCAATATCGCGTAGGCCGTAGTCATCGTTAGTCGTAAAGTGATTCACATAGGTATTTCGATTGACAAATGTGATTTAATTGCTTTTTTTGTTTGTTGGGGGTGCAATTAGTGCTTAATAATCAGGTACTACTAAAAGAGGAATTTTAATTACCTTGTAGGAGTAGGAAATACTAGTAAGTTATGTTTATATTCTGTGTAAGAAAACACGAAAATTATACACACAACGTTAACACACCGAAATATATCGTTTCAGATTATTAAGAAGGGAAAAAATAGAAGTTGGGAATTTATGAGGAAACTAGCCAAAAGAGCCGAAATATAAACGAGGAAGCCATGCTCATGACATGACATGGAATAGGAAGCCGTTGAAAGCTTTCAATTATTGAAATTGCTTTTGTTTTTTTGGGTCAACTTGTTGTATTAGATCAAATAATTAACATATCTAAAGGTACAATCATGCCATATGAGGTAAACAACAAACTTCATAAGTTAAAGGAGTGAGCGAACTATTCGTTCCATTTCGAATAAATTGATTTTCTAGGTTTACTAAAAAAATATTATTTCGTTATAAATACGTACATTTAATCATATTAAAACCATTTTTCATAACTATGAACGTAAAACTAACCCCGTATCACATTCACATGGTTATATAATCTGGAGTTATCTAAACAATCTGACTATTAAAAAAATCCAATAAACCTCATCATATATATCATAAAACCGATTTGGGATATGAACGTAGGAGCACATCCTTAATTCCTTAGAACTCCTTGTTTTTTCTTTGTAATATAATAAAAATAGAACAATAATAAAGTCGTGTGAGGGAGGTTGGTTAGTAATGTGTATATTTTGTGTTATATATCCAAAAGTGGGAGTAGGAGTTAATGTGAGTATTAAAGTTGCATCGGCATTCATCAATTCATCAACCTTCCCTTCTCCCATCTTTAATTGTCTTTATTGTGTCTCCATTTATTGACCTCTTCCTATTTCCTAACTCTTCTTCGTTCACATATACCATTCTTATCACCATACAAGGCCTACACACATACATAGATTCATCCATCCATATGGCTGCACCAACAATCTGTTCTATTTAATTTTAGATTTTAGTCTAAGAACACGAAAGTAGTTAATGATGATATGTGATGACGATAAGATGATGATGATGATGGTAGTGATGATGGTGGTAGAGGAGAAAGGGGAAAACAGAAAGAGAAATCGGTTAGCACTTCACATCTAAGCATTTAAATGAGACTGTTTGGAGTTATTGAAAACACCCAACTTGGAACTCACACATCATACTTCCCCCTCTCTCTTTTTTATTCCGCCAAAAATCCAAATTAAAATGCAGCAGTCGACAGATCACTTTTATTGCCTAGTAAATCTTTGAAAATTCTAAATATGAATTTTTCTTTTTTTATTTATTTAGAGTATCTAATTTATCAACCATTAATAAATTCTTATATTGGTATCTAATTCAATTGCTCCATATGAACCGGTGGAGACAATAACTCCCCTGAAGATTTTCCTACATGTATATAAATAGAGACGACCTTTACATACTTTTCAAGTCTATCTGCTCATTTCCTCACAGGATCAAAGAGAGAGAGAGAGATATTTAAACTTTCCTTATAAGCATAAATCACCCAGTGGAAACAAAGACTGAGGGTAATGGTTTCTCGACAAGAAGGAGCCCTTTTCTCCAGAAAGAGGGATTTCACAGCATATGGAGAAGAGTTACACAATCCATTCAAGAAGAGCAAACAAGACGATCAATCACAGGGAAAACCTCAGAGTACTATGTTCAATGAACGATCAAACTCAGAGAATATGAGATCAGTTACCTTTGATTTTGAACTTCACCTCCACACTCCTCTACCTTCAGATTGGCAGAAATCCATAGAGGCTAAGGTATATATTCATACATGTTTTAAGTGTTTTATATCTGTAGATATCTCTGTGATATGCACACAAACATGCATCTCAAACATGGATGCTTATATTTTCAGGGCTATTCGAGAACATCTGAGGATCATAGAACATACCCCAAAGATCCGGTGCTTGTTGGGCGACCAAAGATGAGCCTAGACCTTGAGCTGAACCTTTCACCTTCTTATTCACCTTCAAATACCACAACGAAGATAGATGATTCCTCAAATCACAATGAAACCGTATCATCATCGAAGGGTAAAAATTTGACAAGCCCAAGTAAGAAGACCACAACTGGGACAGGATTAAACCGATCATTGTCATGGCTTGCGTTTGAAGGTGGTGATGATGATGTTGATCGCAGGGAGCAAGAGATGGTAACAAAAGTGTGCATGAAATGCCACATGCTGGTTATGCTATGCACATCAACTCCTGTTTGTCCCAACTGCAAGTTCATGCACCCACATGATCACAGCTCTACAAAGCTGTTTAAACCATCAAATTTGCTTAGGCTCCTCTGCTAGGCTCTTCAGGGATACTGGATCTATGAAGTTTGTACGGAATAATATGAACCAGAGAGAGACTAGATAAAGGAGAAAGTTATGTATATACACTACAAGTACCAAAATTTTTATTCTATGCGCTTATATGAAAGATATTCTATATCTCTTTGTTCATGCCTTAGATCTCTCAAGTTAACCTATTAATATTTGCATTCAATTGTACTTGAGATAACACGTACACGGAATGATATGCCAGAGTTTGACAAGAAAGCTTTTGAGTGTGGTCACTATCAATATTATCACCGGAGGATATAAAAGAGTTATTTATTGTAAACCAAGTTATATGAACATGGTTCGCTAGCAATATGCCACGATGCATTTTTATATACTTTTGACAAGTCTTGAAATCAAATGTATGGATTATGGAAGATGATCGGATGTGTTTACTTAAAAGATGAAACATATATTATAAAGCTAATGATCAGACAGGGATTCAGGTGAGGGAATACTTGACCACAAGGACTCGTGAACAGGAGAAGCTCTGTATTGTTCACAGGTGGGGAACAAGACCAAGATGCAACTTGCCATATAAACATCAGACGAAGATTAGTAATCTACTAAGGTTTTGAAAATGTAGGTGCTGGCATTAGTGTTAATGTGTAATCATTGATGTTGACGGTAAATTGTAGTTTTGGTTAATGGAAAATCGTTAAGCTTAATTCTTCTCCTAGCTAGCTTAACAATGTTTAACATTTACAAACTCATACCCTAAAAACGTCTGACGAAATGCTAGATTGATGATCGAAACCAACTCAGTTTCTGAGTCGAATTAAATACATGAGTATTGCCGGTCGGAAGATAAAACAACAGCAGATCTTCAAACAAGGACAAAGGAAACCAGTGGAAGATAAAATATTGGGCACCTGGTTTTTGTGGGATATGGTAGCGCCGGGGACTGGAGGTGAAGTTCATAAACCTCTAGATGTTGTGGAAGCTAGCAAGTGACAACCTTCTTGCCAAGGACATGTCAAGTGAAAAGTGTCTAGCAGTTCAAAGCATGATCAGCACCTTCATAGTTTATCCCAAAAAGCTGGGCCTTAGAGAAAACCCGAATCTTTTAATAGTGGCCCAAAAGGCCTAGAGAGACTTATTCAACAGCGAGAGTTTAACTTTTGAAATACGAGGGAATAATTCGGATTTAAGCGGGAATAATCCAAAAAGCCGTAAAGATGAATTTTATTATTCAGGTGGCTTCACTAATAATATAACGACACGTGCCACTTGTAGCAATACACCAATCCGCGCGCTCCATTAAAAAACTGAGCGTACAGTTTCGAAACTCAAAATCGAAAACAGAGAGAGAGAGAGAGCGAGATGACAGGCAAAGACGAATCGATGAAAGAGAGAGTTGCAATCCGCTGCGCCAGAGCTTCAATGCTCCTCTATTCACTGGCTTCATCCCGCGATCCGACGACCACCATCGATACCGCCGGCGAGGTTAGATCCTTTCTTCTTTCTCCTTTTTTTTTTTCTTCTTCGGATTTGCTACACTCAGTCGATGACTATAATTTCGAAAATCTCACGCGAATACTCTTTTTGGTGTTGTTTGGATGCAGAAGGAAGGAGATACACGGAGAGAAATAGAGGATCTGAGGAGAAAGCTCGCGATGGAGAAGAAAAGGATGAATCGGATTAAGCTTTGCAGCTTGATGGAGCTGCTTCTTCTCGTCACTTTGGTTCTGTTGCTTTCCACTTTCTTCTTACTCTTCTTTCTCCGATCTCCTTGATCCCCCCCGTCTCTGGAATTGATATTTGTATCAGCTTCTTTTGCTAGTTCTACTTACAGCACAGTATCTATCTATCATCTTCTGTAAAAGGATCGTCATAACCTTAGTTACATTTCGTTGCTTTATTATCTCAACTGCTAAATATCAACAAAATCAGCTGCTTTTGATTTTGTAATTGAATAGTTATCAATTATATGGTTTTATCTTGTATTATCGTAAATAGTAACAAGTTCTTCAACATCCACAACCTTTACATGCCCAATTAACAAATGAGAAAGTTGACGCAATAGGAAACGTTTGTACAATAGGTGAGGAGCAACATTTATTTAACTTCTGCAATATCGTAATAGTGTAGCAAAGAGCTTTAGAGTATGGAAATACGGTTTTGGGATCCGAGCTTTGTGCTTAGTTTTTACTCGGGGTCTTCAGTCAAATGCATAGGGATCATCAGCATAAGGATTGAGGGAGCCTTCTGAAAACAGATCTCCTATGTTTGCAGAGCGTGGTGGATGGCTGTTTATGGCTGCTACCTGTACATGTACAATACATTCTATGTGTTAAACTCAAAACTGGGCAAGGGTTTCACTACTGTACACACCTAGGCTTAACACACTGTTAAAGTGATGGAGCCTACCATTCTAGTATAGAAAAGGCAGACAGTATAAAGTAAACTAGTTTACTTGAATGATAATAACCAACCCTGCTTCAGCACTAGTTTACTTCGGATTTATACAAGCTTTTAGGATCGATCTTTACCTTAGCGATACTTCTGGGGGTCTTGGCTGTGGGTGTAAACCGAGTCGATCGCCTCTGTGGCTCCTGTAGCCATAAGAAAGGTGAATCCCAACACAGAGAAGATGGATGTTGAAATTTATTTGAATATCTAAAGATGAAACAAAGCAAAGGGTTACTGCGCAGAATTAGGGGTTACCTCAAACATCGCTGTGCCTCTTGTTTTCCTTCGCTTTGGGGTCCTCCCATCTTTCGTTTCAACTTCGTATTCACGACGAGTCACCTGCCAAAGTTGAACCACGAAACAAATGATGAGGTTGGGAGCTGATGTAAAAGTAATAAGGGATCTTAAATGTCTTACCTTGCTATGAAGCTTTTGACTGCTCATTATGCTTCTTGTATTCACATTTCCAACTTTCTTCAACATCTTCGTCACAGGTGTTTCTGTTGCCTTCAAAATAGGGGACTCCTGCATTTTATTCATGAGGATGTATGTATACCTTTTATATGTGCAGACTTTGACAAATTAGAAACAATAAGAAAAAAAACATGGTATTTTATCTCATACCTGTTCATCGTCATCATGCATCACTGCTGTATGCTGGCTTCTCCTGCTACCAGGAGGACGAGAACCTCTCACTTTGACAGATGAGACCGAGAATTCCTGCAATATGGTTAAGTAATCGAAATTAATATAGTTTTAATGTTTTTTCAAAGGTATTCTTTTACTAAACTAAAGTATTCTTTTACTGGATCAAAATGATTTGTGGTCTAACCTTCCTCGAGCTCACCTCTTGCTCTTCCGGCGGTTTGTCACTCATAACCCTCCACTGCATTTGCAATAAAGCTCTTTGCCTCTCTTCCTGCAACGATAACTCATTTAAGTCATTAGGTCTGAAACATTAACAGGTGCACCTTATAATGAATCTTGGTAAACACTAACTTTTGATCTCTGAACATCTAATTCTTCTTGCAGCTTCTTGCAATCATCTTCGTACTGACACTTGAATGCTTTCAACTGAACATCATGCTCGTTCCTGATTGTTGTTATCCTCTGCATGAAGAACCAAATCACTTGAATACCAGAGTCTTTATATTCCTATCGAACTATCAAATTATGTCTGTTGGTACCTCTTTCAATTCAGTTTCCGCCTGAATCTGAGCTTGTCTCAGTTCTTCATCGTGCTTCGCTTTGAGATTGAACTCCCTATTTTCATGTTCCTCCCGAATGGTGAGTATCTGCAGAAAACATGCAGATTCATCAGCCTGTTTGCTAGTTAAAAGCCTGCTCAGTATTAAATTTACAAACAGAAAAGCCAGAGAAAAGGACTTTTATTCTCTTATCTACATCTTCTGCTACTAAACCTATAACTCTTTAAGGGTTAAAATCTAAAAAAATTGACACTAATACATGGATAAACTTATTCACGCTTGGTGATTTTCAGAAACATCAGGTTAAAGTGGAGACTACTATACCATAGAAGCATGATCCTTCTGAATGGTCAGCAATTGCTGCTTTGATTCGGCTTTACAATCGGAAAGTTCTTTATCATATTTAGTGGATAATTCTTTGATAACCTTCTCAACCTGAAATCAGAAACAAAAACACCACAGAACCATGATCAATAATTGCTCGGTCGATTGCAATAAAAGATTGTCAGCATTTACCTTTTCCTTTTCTGCACTAATAATTTCCTGCTTCTCCTCATCATACTTCCTCCGGATTTCATTAATGGCCTAAAGCATCAGAAAAAGCATATAATGTACATCAAATTCTTGGATGTGTTATACTTTGGATTCAATAAGGGCCTAAGAAATTCATCCGCATACTATTCGAGCATATATATGGAGAAAGTGATCCATATATACCTGGTCATTCCTCTGAGATAACTCCTTCAAGTGCCTTGATAATTCCAACTGTTTACTTTCCAGCATCAGATCATATTGCTTCTTCGCCTCTAGGAGTTTAGTTTCAGCAGCAGTCAGTAGCTCCTTGTCCTGCAATGAAGTTCATATGTGATAAGTACTAAAAGGTGGATCATAGTCATAGAGCCTTGTCCAGTATCCATATTGTTAAACCTCTATGGTTTTCTGGTCCAGCTTCTTCTCATTTTCCTTGCATTGATTGATAAGAAGGTCTTTCTCTTCAATAACGCTTTGGAGCTGGGTCACCTCTTTCGACAATGACTGCACACGCAGCTGATTGCTCTCGCAATCCTTCTGCAAAATCTCCATTTCTTCAGCCTTTCTCTGTGCATCAGCCTGCAGCTTCTCGTAGTTCTCTTTGCTTTCAATCTCTGATGATGAAAGCTTTAACAACAATTCTTGCTGCGAGATACATGAACAGATTAAGCATTACAGCTATGCATTGATAGTTTGAAAGAAACTGCACAAAGAGATGGAAGATATATATACCGTCGTATTCTCTGAAGCCCTCAGATTTTCCAACAAAGCTTCTATTTCCTCTTTCAGCTTCGATATCACTGCTTCTGTCTCAGCATTCGTTGAAACTAGACATTTTGCTTCAGACTCTAGTTTTTCAATTGCCTGCTTTGCGGAGCAGCGTTCCTCGGCAAGTTGGGAAACCAATGACTCTTTAGCTTTCTTCAGTTCCTCTTTTTGTTCATATAACTCATTGCCTGATAACTGCAGAGCTTCTTTCTGTAAGTTTACAGTCAAGAACTCCCCTTGGAGTTGATTATATAATCTTTGAGCACGATCAGAAGCAATATCTCTATCCTTTTGGAGCAACATAAGGTGAGTACCATATAAACCATTTAGCTTATCAAAATTTTCCCAGAAGGACAAGTTCTTCTTGTCCAATTCAGCCAACTCGGTTGCCAAAGAGTGGACAAAGCCCTCGAGCTTCTTGACCTCCTGGTCTGAGTTAATCAGTTTCGAAGAGAGATCATCAGCACTCAGCTGAATATCCATCTTTTCTTGTTCCAGCTTCTCCTTGACGCCAACAAGGTATTCGGCCTCTTCTTCCTTTGATGTTAACTCAACACGCAGCTTCCCAAGTTGGAAGTTTAAATTCTCAATGTTGAGTTTTGCTTCAGCTATAGCTGCTTCAGAATTCGTTATCATAGCATCTGACACAAAGAAGGAAAACAAGAAGATTTAACTCAAATACCAATACGATTATGTACCTGTAACACGTCCAAAAAAAGAGACTATTCTCGTTTTATGTATGTAGCGTATATAGTTATTGCAACGTACACAATTCTTATCATGTGATCTAGGACAAAAATCTTGTGATAAATTTTATGTAGAACACGTCCAGAGAGGTGCGGTTAAGATCCAGTACATACAGAAACTTTTCATAACACAAGTGTGCGTTCCTTTGAATAATAACCTGTATGCAAGCTACGAACTCGCTATCCTCTTTCCATTTATATAGTTAACACACTTCAGAAGCATAAATTGTTTTCAACCTATATGGTGTGTGAGTACATGTTTAAGCTATCAACACAGATTAAACATGTGATGTACTGCATGCGAGAAATGAAATTGTGAAGCTAAAAGAACATGAACTTTACCTTTCTCTTTTAAGAGACTGGCAGTTCTGCACTGTTCATTTAGATAAGAGTTCTCTGTCTGCTCTTTCTCGAGTTTGAGCTCCTCTAGGTCCTTCTCTCCTGCATGTTTGACTTAAATGTAACTACCATGTATAACAATATTCAACAATTTGGTAAGCCATATTGCAGCAACTCAATCATTTTCAAACTAAAGGTTTTCCCATGAAAGAACCAACAAAATATATCTGAAACAAAGCAACAACTTACGGCTTTTGACGTTTTCTTCAGCAGCACCCAATCTTGAAGTTAGGTCTTGCAATTGATGCTTTAAGGAGTCTATTGCTTCCGCACTAGCAGAGAACTTGGACTCAAAAAACTCCTTATCCTTCTCAGCTGTAGAGCCAATTTAGGAAACAGATAAAGCAACAAACCATCAGTAGTTACAAGAACTCAACGACCAATGTGCATCTATTTTTTTTACCTTCTTGAACCTGGGAAGCCAAGTGCTGCAGAGTCTCAGTAAGTTGATCACAAAGAGTCTTCGTTGAAGAAAATTTGGACTCCATCCCTCTCCAAAGCTTTTCATCCTCCTTTTGCATCACCCTGAGCTTAGCATTCTCATTGAAAGCGTTCTGCAGTTTTTCCTCTAAAGCAAGTATATGATCCATCGACTTTTTCAGCTTAGAATTCTGGATCAAAGAAAAAAATCTCGTCTATCAAAGTCCGTTCAAATGCAATTCTGGCTATATAAACTAACAATAACTCGAATCTATCAATCACAAAATAAGATGTTCTCGCGGATAATCAACGACTCGCAAAAGTAAGCAGAGAGATCTCTACGTTTTCCTGCTCATATCGGTTCAAAACTAAGAAGTAGAACGGCAAGCAAACGAACAATCGTAGCAACACCAACACCACCATACATACCTCTTAACCACATGGATCAAACTTAAGTTTGTAAAGACGCAGAATCTAAGAAGAAAACAGGATAGCATTCGAAATACCGCCAATTCGAGATCCGATTTCATAGAGGCCTGCTCCTTCACCAACTTTTCTGGAAAAACAGAAACGGAGATATCGCGAATCATCAAAATCGCGCGGTTTCAGAAGGTATCGGAACGAAATCCTCAAAATCAAGCCAAAGGAACAAGAAGCAAACCTGCAGTGAACTTGAGATTCGAGAAATTTCCGGAAGAGACGGAATCCTGAGGTTGACGCGAGGTGAAGGAGAGATTCTTCGCCGATCCAGCCATCGATCGAATCTGCTCCAAGCTCTTCATCGCCGGAAACCCTATCTTCTGCATTTTTCCAGACTTCAACGAACAAATATCGTAATCGCTTTTTTTTCCCGCGCTCCTCTCTCTCTCTCTCTTCTTTCTCTCTCGTGTAGCGTCTAGTGTGAGATTTAACGGAAAATGAAGTTCCGTTCGGTATTTATATCATCACTCCGGACTGTACTCCCCCCAACGGCTAAATGCTTACGCGGTTGTGCTGACGTCAGCATATCGGTCCAATAAGAAATTGAATCCCAGAACGGTCGGACCGGTTCAATAACCATTCAATTGGCAAATTTTCCAAATTAAGTTCTACAAATTCTAAAGAATGTCAATATTTCGTTATCCAAATGTCAGGACTCGATCTCTCTCCTCACGATCTTTCCTCTTCCTCCAGCGCTAGCGATCTATCCAATGAAGCTTTCTTCATCACCGGTGGTTTGTTTCTCGAACAACCAGGCGTTTCCTCTTCCTTCTTCGACTCGATCTCCTCGAAACGCGTTTGCTCAGACTCCGAGCCTGCTGTGCATTTTACCGGTTACTGGAGAAAGCAAACCCATCTCCGCTCCGGTAAAGGCTCACTGTTCTTATCTGTGAGCTTGAGGAAAGACGAATGTAGTGATGCTTCGACGGAAAACGACGAAATTCGCGGAAAACGAAGAGTTCTCGGTGGAGTGAGGAGAGGCGGAACCATGAACACTCGGAAGCATCTCTGGGCCGGTGCTGTAGCTGCAATGGTTTCCAAGTATTGTTCTATTAGTACGCATACAAGTCGTTTGATGAAATGCCTTAACCGAGGGAAAAAAAATGATTTTTTTTATTGTCCTAATAATGCGTTTTTGTTGGTGATGGCAGAACTTTCTTAGCACCACTTGAGAGACTAAAGCTGGAATATACAGTTCGTGGTGAACAGAGGAACTTGTTGGTGGTTGCTAAGACAATTGCGACTACGCAAGGCTTTAGAGGATTCTGGAAAGGTAACTTGCTCAATGTTCTCCGAACGGCTCCTTTCAAAGCCGTCAACTTTTGTGCCTACGATATGTACAGAAAGCAATTGCTTAGAATCGCTGGGAATGAAGAAGCAACCAACTTCGAGAGATTCGTTGCTGGAGCTGCTGCTGGGATTACTGCTACTGTTCTCTGCTTGCCACTTGACACTGTAGGTTCTCTACTTCTTTAAACCGTTTTAGATGAAAGACGAGAAAGTTCTGTGCTTTGAAATGACATATAAGTCCAGCATTAGCATCTTTCTTTAGAGCAGAGCAACTAGTTTTGGACAGGACATTAAGAACATGCATGTGGAATCATTATGGCTGAAAATGTGTTATTCTACTGCATAGATACGAACGAAACTAGTGGCTCGGGGTGGAGAAGCTTTGGGCGGGATCGCAGGAGCTTTCAAGTATATGATCCAAAACGAAGGATTGTTGTCCCTCTACAAGGGTCTAGTCCCGTCCATAGCGAGCATGGCTCTGTCCGGTGCAGTTTTCTATGGAGTTTACGACATCCTTAAATCATCCTATCTGCATACACCAGAAGGCCGGAAAAGACTCAAAGACATGAAGCAGCAGGGACAAGAACTCAATGCTCTTGACCGGCTCGAGTTAGGACCCATCAGAACTCTCTTATATGGTGCTGTAGCAGGTGCTTGTACTGAAGTAGCCACGTATCCTTTTGAAGTAGTGAGACGACAGCTTCAGATGCAGATAGGTAGAGATAAGCTCAGTGCTTTAGCTATGGGATTCAATATCATTGAGAGAGGAGGGATCCCAGCTTTATACGCTGGACTTTTACCTAGCTTGCTCCAGGTTTGCATAATAGTTCTTCCATATACCAACATTACCAAACTCAACCTGTGTGTCTGTACTTTTCGAAAGCTTGATATGTTATTGTTCCTCTGTTTCATCTCTCCAGGTCTTGCCTTCTGCTGCAATAAGTTACTTTGTCTACGAGTGTATGAAGATAGTGCTTAAAGTAGAATGACAAGAAAGGAGACGGCAGAAAAAGATGTATAGATTTGAAGAGCATTAACGCTTAGAGAATTCATTTTATAACACAATGCAAGAGGAATCAATGATCATTTTTTCTACTTAAGTTGAAAGTTCCAACATTTTCTTGCTCCCAAACATCAGGAACAAAAGATAGATAGTTAAACTTCGTCCTCGTGGAGAAGCATATTGGGGATTCCTCTGTTAACTGCAAACTTCCTACCGGTTTCTGGGCAGACGAGGGAGCCTTCCTCGAGGTGCAGCTCGAGCAACGCGTGGTGGAACCTCCTGAGGAATGATTCGTCGGATTCTAGCGCCGTCGTGTCTGGTGCTTGATCCGGAAGTTCGGTGTATCCCATAGAACGTGCACCGTCAACAAGAGCCTTCCACTCGATCTTGGCGAACATGTGCCTGAGAAAACTCGGGTTGAAATCGACCTCCTTCTCGATCACCTGCTCGGCTTCGATCCGCAGAGGAAACTTGTTAACCACTCCTTTAATGTTGCAAGTCAACATGTTGTGCACTATCAACCTCATCTTTCCACCCCTCTCTTTCTCACGACGGAGGTGGAACGCGAAGTATCGTGGCGGCTGACGACGGAGGTGGAAGACAAAGTGTCGTGTTGGTGGCTGATCGAATAAGAGACTTAACTTAATTGTGTAAATGGGCTATTGGGCTTTATTGATTTATGGCCCATAACTAGGAGTGAAAAGATCAGTAAAGGTTCCAAGTCCAGAATTGACCCAAACAACAAAGTATATGCAAGATTTGGTAAATTATTTTTTGGCACAAAAGAAAAAATCAGAAATTTTCTTCTATAGTATAAATTATATGATATAACTAGCATTCCCAAAAAGATGTGATACAATATAAAAACTAATTTTCCCTGAGAAGTAAAATAAAGCAAAATATGTGATATAAATAGAAACAAATTTGCTTGAGATAAACACACAAAAGAGTAATAATAATAGAAATGGTATAGAACAAAAAAAAATTCCAATTTTGTTTCATGGAATTATGTTGTATTTATCATTTTATTATCTAAAAAAAACACAAGGTGTTTCATCCTGCTTGGAAACACAAATATACCTACTCCATTAGTTAGATGTGTCACTATTGCATATATATCAATATAAAAAATGAATTAATATCATAAAAAAGGGAAATAGAATCAAAAGACAAAAAAAAAAGAGTATACACTTCCTTTTGTGAAAAAAATTACACATTTGTGTATGTAAGTTTCCAAAAAAAAAAAAAGGCATGCATTTTTGAGCTGAAATTAAAAATAAATTCATGAACTACTTTACTACTATACCAGAATGGATTATTTTCAGTGGATATAAAAATTGCGCAAAGAAAACGACATTAACGAAGGAGAGAGCCAAGGCGTCTTGGTCGCATGAGAGAGTTCGCGAAAAACTTTGATCATTTCTAGTTGCGGGTTGAACCAACTTAGGGTTTGCTTCCACTCAATTTTTGCTTCATCATCTTCCTCACTGCCTCCCTTGATCTCATGTTTTTTATTTTTATTTTTCAAAAACTCAGGGGGCGTGAATTTCGTCAAATCAAATGCCCAAAATCTGCTGCTCTCGTTCTGCTACACAAGTAAAGACTCAAACTAGTTTTGTTCTCTTTTTTGATTTACTAGTAATCATTACTTTCTGGAATTTTATATTTGCTTTATTAAAACAATGTTTTGAGAAACATGAGTAGTGTTTGGTCTGTTTATGGTCTTGTTAAATGTTAGGTTGTAGTAGCACAAAGATCTCACTCGGGTAAAGGCAAAAACGATGAAGGAGGAATCAAGTTTGGATTTAGTTTAATAAAAGGGAAGTCTAAGCATTCAATGGAGGATTACCATGTTGCTAAGTTCATCAACATCAAAGGCAATGAATTGGGGCTGTTTGCAATCTTTGATGGTCATAAAGGTGATGAAGTTGCTGCTTATTTGCAGAAACATCTCTTCTCTAATATCCTCAAAGATGTAAGTTTCACCCCAAAAACAAAGATTGCTTCTTTTTCTTTTATTTGGCATATGGTGTGGTAAGTAGATTGAATAGATATGTACGATGTGTTGATTTGTCTAGGGAGAGTTCTTGGTAGATCCTCGAAGAACGATTGCGAAAGCTTATGAGAATACAGACCGAACGATTATAACAGATAATAGTTCGGATTTAGGGAGTGGCGGTTCAACTGCTGTGACTGCAATTTTGATCGACGGGAAGATTCTGTGGATAGCTAATGTCGGTGACTCGCGAGCTATTGTGTCTCGTAGAGGTAAAGCAAAGCAGATAAGTGTTGATCATGATCCTGATACTGATGCTGAAAGGAGTATGATTGAGAGTAAAGGTGGATTTGTAACCAACAGGCCAGGTTTATTAATAAATAAACGACCGCTTCTCTTTTTTTATTTATAAGTTGAGCATTATATATATAGCTATTTATATGAGAGTAATGATTCTGATGTGTCGTGAATTTGAGCAGGAGATGTTGCTCGAGTGAATGGTATGTTAGCTGTGTCTCGTGTCTTTGGAGACAGAAATCTCAAAGCGTATTTGAATACAAAGCCTGACATTAAGGATGTCGCAGTTGATAGTCACACAGACTTTCTTATTCTGGCTAGTGATGGTATTTCAAAGGTAAAATAAAAACTGTGGTTATAATAATATTGAACCATTGGTGTTTGTGTTTTAAAGTGATAAATAATGGGAAGAATATTTTGTTGACAAAACGATTGAACAGGTGATGTCAAACCAAGAAGCAGTTGACATAGCTAAGAAGTTGAAAGATCCAAAGGAAGCGGCGAAGCAACTAATTGCTGAAGCATTGAAAAGAAACAGTAAAGATGACATATCTTGCATTGTTGTCCGGTTTAGATAGATGATAACCAAAGATTCAGCTATATCTTTGCTTCACTGAACTCTCGACTCAAATCATTCTTTGAGTCCGGTTCAGATTTTTCTGGTTCTTGGTTTGCATCTGCAGTCTCAAGAATATGAGTTTCATAGGGTTTTTACTAGTTTGATAAAATCAGATGATATCTTATTATATAAAAATAACATACATATCACTTGATTATAATCTTTTTTTTTTTGAAAATCTGTTCTTGGAATAATGGATAATTTATCTACTTATTAATCTATGTTATCTGTGTATTCAGAAAGAAGGCAAACAAATAAAACATGTGAGGTTAGCTTTTTCTTTGTTACATTTTTACAGTTCCTTCCATTTGTAATCGGAAATAAGTCAAATCGCTCAGTATCGGTATTAGCAGGCTTACAATCTTACAGGGCTTAATTAAAAAGGCCTATACGTAGGCCCATTACGCTCCAGAAAACGTTATATTTAAACCTAAAAGAAACTAGGGTTTCGAAGCAGGAAGCTAGAGGCCGCCTATATATATTTATGCTATTCCATCGTTATTCATAAATTAGAAGCGTATGTTCTTAGAGTCGATTTGTTCTCGTTTTATAGTTTAAATAGGTTCTAGTTCGATGCTACATGTTTTATTATTTCGTTAGATAGGTTGATGATTAGTTGGTAGAAGAAAAATGCCTCTTCTTTCAGCAGCAAGATCCGTTCTTGTTAGCTTTGTTCTGGAGGCAAATATCAATTCGCCATCATGGGAGGGATTTTATAAATTTGCAGATTCTTTCCTCTGCAAATATTATCCTTCTCTTTGGTACATCTCTCGTCTTCTTCTTCTTTCAACATCTATATTCATCTCACTTCATAAAAGCAGATAGTGAAATTAACGAAGAAAGATTCTAACTTTTTACTCTTGAGCATCAACAATCATGTTAATAGAATCTTTATTTTAGCTTAAAAATAAGCTTGAAAGAATTTTATTTACTTAGGAAGATTAATGATTTCATTTGATAAGCACGGAAATAACCAACCTTTTTTATTTTGCCTAATAAATTAAAACTCAGAACATCTAAATCATATATTATCGTATTTACCAAAATTTAAACAAAAGCAAACAGTTTTATCATCAAAAAAAAATCAGGTAAGGTAGTTGGGAGATTGTGAATTGGCGATTATATTATGCGTTAATTAATCCTTAAACGTTACATTATAAGATCAAAACCCGAAGTTTACTAATCAAACAGTTCCATTAGAGACAGGAACCTGTTGTTTAGTCTGCAGAAGAAAAGATTTGAGAAGTTTGACGTAAGTGTTTGGTCTCTCGAAATTAAAGATATGACCAGTTCTTTTGATGACAACAAGTTTTGCTTTATCTCCTAAATGCTTCTCAAGTCTCTTCCCCATCTCCAACGGAAACACTTGATCATGCTCTCCCCATATTATCAATGTTGGCTGCATTCCATAATCAAAATTTATAATAAAAAATTAGATTATTTACGATTGGGAGAGTGATTAATTATTTAATGAGAAAAAATAGGAGGAGAAGAGAGTTATGAACCTGTGTGAGCTTTGGAATCTCTGAGATGATTCTGTCTTTTGGTATGTTTTTGATCATTTCCCTCTTTTCTTTCACATTATCTCTGGTCAAAGCCTGTTTTATTTCACACATTATTTTTAACCAATTAGTAAAACTTTATGAAAATAGTAAAAGAAAAAATATAACAAATAGAATAATTTACCAATTAACTTTTTGTAGGCAGAACAAGTACTTTACAGAAGAACTGGCATAACAAGTACCACAATATGAGTTAAAAAAAGAAAAAAAACAAGTACCAAACAAATCTTAATTCTGTAAGAAAACAATTTAATGAGTATAGTGAACAAAAATAAAAACGTAAACTCAAAATTCTTGTAACAAAAAAAACAGCAAGACAATAACTCTTTAGAACTCCAAGTAGACAATAAACAATGTTATCTTCGAACAGTTGGAATCTTTCAAATCTTTTCTCCATGTTTTTAAACTATTGTTCGCACTTGCTAGATTTTTCAACATTTTAAAACCATTTTTCTAGATGAAGCTGAAATGTTTTTAAGACAGGTAGAAACGTGTCGCAAGATCATTGGATGAAGGAGCTAAAAGTAGAAAGTAGCTCACATGTTCGATGAAATCATGAAGCAGACACGGAGGAACCATTCTCGCCAGCGACGGTTTGTAGAAGATGTAACTTATAAGTTCCCTGAGCTTTTTCACGGATTCGGGCACAAGAATCTTCGAAGCTTCGTCAAGATCCGACACCTTGAAAACGCCGTCTCTCATATCTTTCTCCTCCACGCAAACGGCAGCGCAACATATCACCACCCGGTCCACGGCGTCTCCGTACATGGCCGCCATTCGGTAACCCACGAATCCGCCGTAGCTAAGACCGACGAGGCTGAATCGTTTCACTGATTGGGCCTTTAAGGCCCGCATAAGCGTCTGGGCCTGAAATATGTCTGACCTTTCGGGTCGGGTCGTGGAGGATCCGCCAAAGAAAACGAGGTCCGGGATGAAGAGGTTGAAATGAGGAGAGAGACGTCGAGCGACGTCGTACCATTGCCAGATGGCAGCAGCTCCGAGTCCGTGGATGAGGAGGAGATTGGGTTTAGATTCGAGTCGGTTCTTGGATACCCAGAAATGAACCACGGTTCCGTCTTTCAAATCAATGGTTACGGGTCGTAACCCGGATCTTTTGAAACCGGATTTGTAAGTCCGTTCTATTGCTTCAGAGAAGCTAAAGCAACCTGTCATTACAAAACAAAAAAGAGGTTTAAAAATGTGAGGTTTCTAAAAAAAAAGTTATATTGGAGTTAGAATATATTGTGGCGTTTGTGTTTGGTTCTCTGGTAGTGGTTGGGGATTTATTACGAACCAGCAGAATAATTGATATTAATATATTTGATTAACTAATGGAGCCCCATCACATGATGTGAAACCAATTTTTTTACTTGCGTCAAGGTGAAAAAAACAAAAACAAAAACAGTACTGTGTTTGGCAATTTGCAATTTTTTATATTAAACATTTGGTGCAACAATTTGCATGTTAACATAAAACAATAAATTATCCAGAATTTATACTCAATTTATTATTAGTATGAAAAAAAAATTACAAGCGTGTTAATTTTTTTTTTTTTGTTGGATTTGTATCTTCAATAAAACGATTTATGAATGTAGTAGAAACTAGAATCTGTGCAAGATATGCATGGCGATACAATCAAATGACAGCAATGTTACGAAAATATTTGTATCCGAAATCGAGACGCACGTGGTTATCTTTAATGGGAACATAGGGTTGTGACAGTGTGTATAGGTTGAGAATTAAATTGAAGACTGCGACCAAAATTGAAGACTCAATAAATTTACGACTTAGAATAGACAGAAATTAAAAAAAAAAAATGCTGAATGCTTCTTCCATTTTGATACACGAAAGAGTCTTTTCTTTGTCGAATTATGAACAGTTTTGCATCTGTCAGCATTCTAGAAAAAATAAAATTATTCTTTTTTTATAGAATACTACTCTTAGTATTTTTCATATATTGACTTTTTAGTCATTTTACACATAGTAAAAAACACATTTTTATATTTATTTTATCTAATTACTTTAATATTTTATTTATTTTCTAATAAAATTCCATTATTCAGAATTTTCTATTTTCTTTTATATTTTTAAAAAAGAAAAATAGATTAATTAATATATAAAACATCAATCTTTAAAAAACAAAAAAACAAAAAAAAACAAAAATTAGAACATCAATCTAAAAAAACGGAGGATTACTACCGTTCTTCATTTGAAAAAAAAAACTTCAGAATATAATTATTCCCTTCGTCAATTTAATTAAGCAATGCAAGTACCAATGGCTAATTAATTAGAGTTTGCGACACGTGACAATAACAAGCCATTAAAGCCAAATTGGTAGTTATGTTGGTAGCTTACTTTATTAATTTCGATGTAATTTGCATGTGTCAAGTTACGAATGACGTGGTTTCGTCTCTTATTTTACGCGGAATACATATGTTCGATAAAAAGATGCTTCATTTCTACGCATATTAACTTAATCAGGGCACTGCTGAGTGCTGCTGACCATAATATATTCTGGCAGAATCCAAGATAGTTGAACTAAGACGAAGAAAGAGCTAACTTTTTTAGAAACAAAACTGATCATATTTGTTTATCAAGAGCTTTCTCCCTTTATCAGAACTTTTTCTTAAAGAACTAGGCTTTATATAATATAGACAATGTAGCACTATGTGTCGCTTATCTCTCACGATTATAATTCTATTCATTTGTTANTTTTTTTTTTTTTTTTTTTTTTGAAGGACCGGGAGGGTATCTGGACCGAAACCCAACTAATCCTCCTAGGGGAAGTGCAACCCATGGATAGACCCTCTCTCCGGGTTTGCAAATGGGCCCTAAAGTATGGGCCCATATCCGTGTGGCCAAATGGGGAAATGTTTAGTAACTTCGTACTTGAGGGGAATCGATCTCTGGCCTAGACCAACAGGGCGACTCCTCCCCAAGTGGAAGCCACTAGACCACCACCACTTGGTTATTTTTTTTCATTCTTTGCAAACAAAATAAGGCACACATGATGTAGAGAAGGTTTTTTTGATGAATAAATTTTACATTCTTTTTTTGTAAAAACAATGCATTACTAGTTCACCTTCTTTTTTAAATGAGGGTGAGAAATAGATTTAGTCATCCATTAAGTACACACATTTTGAACCCAACTGAAACCACAGCAAAAAGCCTTTAGCTAAAGCTATACTTTTAGCAGTCTATGTTGCGTTTATAGGAGGAGCTAGCAAAGAACACTTTTTACTTATTTCCTTTCGCATCTTCCTTTTTGCAATGGACGATATGATTCCCAATGAAGCTCTCTTAGTCCTCATGGCATTCTTGTAGCCAGTTGCTAGTAGTTCTCTCTTCATCACTTAGCTCTATATCATCCTCACATACTTTTCTCATCAATTTCGTCATGTCTGCCACATAACATAAGTTTGTAATCATGTGATTTGAATAACAGTACAGTATAACCTCTATAAATTAATACTCGATAAATTAATAATCTCTATAAATTAATAAATTTATGTGGTCCCAAGTCGGGCCAATGTAAAATTTAACAAAATTCGATAAATTAATAAGATAATAATATTTTTGAAATCCCTGTGTAAATTTATGGTCCCAATGAAACTATAAATTAATAATTACTTATATACACATATATATATATATACCTAAGATAGCATACTAAAATATGAGTATAAATTTT
>OVBI01002385.1:0-20749 GCA_900406495.1 Sisymbrium altissimum | reverse complement strand
TTTTAATGATAAAATAGTCATGAAAAATTACGGTTGAAAATGTTTTATGTCAATTTCTAATCTGCTTTTAAAAAAGGGAGAGTTAGACTTTGGAATGTTATGTTGTACTAAAGTATATTAATTTTTGTAAATTACTAAAAGAATTTTTAATATTTTTCAGTCGATAGATTTGTTAGTGGAATGACATACTTATTTTAAAAACAATTGACTGATTTTGATAGACTTATTTTTTGATATGGTATATATTTTAATGTGGTGGTAGATTTCTTGGACTATGATGGTAAATTTATTTTGTATTGGTAGATTTAATGGTCGGATGGTAAATTCATTGATAGGAATGATGTATTTATTTTTGTTTGACAATAATTTAAAAGTGGCACGATAGATTTATTATTAGTGATGATATATTTATTTTATTATGTAGAGATGATTGATTTATTCTGTTTGATGGTAGATTAAAGGTATGTGATGATCAATAGATTTTTAGTGATGATAGATTTATAATAAAGTGATAAACTTATGTATTTTGGCGATATATTTATTCATTCTTTTGAGTTTTACCTAAATATATTACAATTAATATATATACTGGTACTATAATGGTAGAATTATAATAGTTAATTTGTATATTTACCAAACTAATGATAAACTTATATATTTATATATAATAATGGTATAGTTGTATGCATACATATAATGATGATATATTTATTAAATCTTTTTTTTTTAAGAATATCAGATATATCCAACAAATATACCTTATGAAAAAGACAAAACAGTGACAGTGTTTAGTTAACAAACCAGAGTCACATTTTGTAAGAGTTTTTAAAAGTTGATAGTTTCAGAATTAAGATCCATTGGATTCAATTATTTCATGTTTCTCATCTTACGAATGGAGGAATATTAATTAGCTCCGCCATATTTCTTGTTAAAAAGGGTTAATCAAAAGTGTAGAAATAAGAACATCTATTTCAGTATGGAAAGATCCATGAATTTCCACCTTTCACCCAAGATAATCAACATGCAAATACAAAAATTATCCTCTTTTTACTCAATAATTTAATTGACCGAGGAACTCATATATTGAATATGAAATTGCTTGAAGTCATCAGTACTTTTGAGGATGTAGCCATTATTCAATATATGTTGAGTGGTCAATTGTTAAAGTAAGATACTTATGGATAACATTTCAAAAATAAAATTAGAAATTAAAATGGATTAGAATATTGAACGATTGAATCTGGATTCAGGTTATCTTGATGGTTATCATGTCCAGATGATAATGTTTGGCTTTCTAATGGAAAATCAAATGTCCAGCCAAAATAAAACATTTTATTTGGTAAGTTATTTAAGGAGGATGTCACAAGGGATACATTGTGATGCACAATATGTACGATGTGGAATAGAGGAAGAATCAATAAATCATATTCCTGTTGAATGTTCTCTAACAGTTTAAACTTCGGATATTTCTAAGATCCCTTTTAATCTATGATTTTCCCATGTCATTGGTTTTCTTGAAATTTGATTATCTATTTTTGAGGCTTTCTAAAAATATTTCAAATAGCTATTTTCTATGGATGATATGGTCTCTTTGAAAATGTCAAAATAATTTTCTTAAAAATATAAGGATTGGAATATCTAAGATATTCACCCTAAAAATAAGGTTGGTTATGGAAAGATGCTCAACTATAGAAAGACAAAAACAAAAAAAAAAACAAAAACTCACAGTTAGATGTTATAATACATGATGGTTGGTGATGCTTTGTAGATAAAGCTTAGAAAGACTAGTATATATTTTCAGGTAATTGTTGGTTTTGTATCAAGGAGGGTTTTGTAGCAAGAAAGGATTGGCAAAAACGATATTGAAGATCCATGATACACATCATAGACTCATATATAGTCTCACCATTGCATGCAGAATTAAACCTCTAATTTGAGCCATGCAATGTACTAATGATTTTCAGCATCATCAAGTTTTGCAACAAATTACTCTGATTTAGTAAAAATGGTGTCTAATCCCAAATAGTTGCCTACTTTTTAAACACATCTAGAGGAGTTTGAGAGATGGAAGGTGTTTTCAACACCTTCACTACTAAGTTTATTCTATATGAAATAAATTCAAAGACGGACAAACTAGCATACAGTGCTTAGATTTTACTTTCAGCAAAGCAATTGTTTTTCTTGATTCTATATCATCATTTTTGTAAATTATCGTTTTAGATAGTATATCTTTGTGGCAAAAAAAAAAATTATTTTCTTTCTCATTTTATCTCATCTCTGATGGGAATAGCAAAATATTTTTTTTAAAAAAATATTTATCTACACTTTATAATGTTTTAGAATAATAAACAATAGTTCCAGCTCTCTCTATTATCTCCCATTCATCTTTTAGAGACAAGGATGATATCTGATAAATCTGGTCTTTTTATGTAATATATTTATGATTTCAGTCAGATCTTATCTCTTGTTTATCGAAAATCATTTTCCCTTTTTCAGATTTTATTTTCTATTTATTGGATCTTTATTATCTTTCTTAAGTTTTTTGTTTGGATTATATAAAGATATCTTGGCGCCAAATAGGCTCAGACTAAACACATGTTTACAGTCTATATTATTAGCCCATGTGTTGGTCCTACATTATTGGCCCATGTGTTGATCCTCTGCCCCTAGTGATGCCTAAATATTAATTCTCCAATGGCCAATTTGAATCGAACTGCGGATACCATATTGGTTTCTCCCTCAATTACCGTATTGGTGGCTCGGCCTTTTGATGGAGTTTGTAAATTCCGGTTATGTTTGGTAAATTTCTTCTTTCACCAGATTACTCTCAATTTGTCTCTCGTTCGAATGTATTAGTCTTTGCTAATACACTACAAGACTGAGTGCCATATACCGAGGAAGATTTGCGACGAACTGGTTCGTCGGAAGATTTGCGATAAACTTCTGACAACATTCCGATGACAAGTTAGTTTTCAGGATAATTTCTCGGAAATAGGCGGGAATTTACGTTCATCGGAAAACCGTCGGAATGAAATGGTCGGAACGTTCTCGGTAATGGCCAAAACTGTGCTCGTCAGGATGTAATCGGAAAAATTGGCCAGAATGTTGTCGCGTGAAATGTAATACCGATGAAGAAATGGTCGTCGCAATTGGGAGATGATTGTTGCCAGCGAAGCGTCGGTAAATGATTGGAATGAGAACAGAGGGGAGGAGAAAACAGGGGTGTGTTTGTTCGACGTAGAAAATATCGTAATAAATGGCCAGTAATAAATGAAGTAGCTAGGGAAAACATATAAGAGTTTAAATCTTTGTCATAAATGCCGTAACTACATGAAATGGAAAGTAGTTGTATCTTTGAGTTTTGCACCCATAGTTAACTATTGACTATTAAAAACGAACGAGGGGAGAGAGAGAGAAGACACAAAATTTTAAAAACGATCGAGAACCGGGTTACAGTCTCTCATTCTTGCTTCCTCTAGAATCTTTTTTGCATATCGTGTTTGGTTTAGGGTGATTCCTTCTTGAGTTTGCAGTACCTCAATTCCGAGATAATATGTGAGTAGTCCTAAGTTGCTCATCTCAAAATTGGAGGACATCTCCTCCTTGAACTCACTAATGATCTTCGTGTTTGAGCCTGTGACAAAAAGATCATCTACGTATACTCCAACTACTAACAAGTGCTCTCTAATTTCTTTTCTGTATACTGACGGCTCTTTAGAGCATTTAACAAACTTGAGCTCCAGAAGAATCTGGTTCAGCTTGTTATTCCAAGCTCGCGGAGCTTGCCGTAGTCCATAGAGAGATTTGTTGAGCTTATACACTTTTCCTTCCTCTCCTCTCCTTTCAAACCCTTCAGGCTGGAAGACGTAAACTGTTTCTTCTAACTCACCATGGAGGAAGGCTGTTTTCACATCAAGATGATGTATTTCCCAACCTCGTACTGCAGCAAGGTCAATGAGTAGTCTGATGGTTTCTATTCTTGCAACAGGGGCGAATACTTCTTCAAAATCAACACCATATTCCTGCACGTAACCCTTTGCTACTAGTCTCGCTTTGTGTTTATTGATGCTGCCATCTGAGTTTCACTTTAGTTTAAACACCCACTTTAGACCGATTGGTTTTGCTCCAATAGGTGGATCAACTAAATCCCAAAATCTTAATCTCTCTATGGAGCTTATCTCATCTTCGCAAGCCAAGATCCATTCTTTTGATCCTTTTGCTTCGTTGTAGTTCTTTGGTTCATTGTAGATACTTAGAAGTAGAGTGTCTCATTCTTCCTCTGCCAATAGAACATAATCTTCAAGGTACTTTGGTGTCATTGTTTGTCTCTGAGACCGTCTTAGAGGAGGAGTGGCTAAATTTAGCTCTGTTTCAAAATTAACAGATTCTTCCTCGTGACTTTCTTCCCTTGCTTCGTCATGTCTCTCCTCATTAACACCTTCGTTGCCATCCATCAAGTGCCTGGTTTCTGTGTTTTCTTCCTCAAGATTTCTCTCCTCAAGACCGTGATTTCCAAAAACACTCAGAGTAATTCTGAAATTATCTTCTTTAGTGTTGTTTTCCTTCCAGTTCCATCCTTTTGTTTCATCAAACACCACATCTCTGCTGACAATGATTTTTCTAGCTTGTGGATCGAGTAATCGATATGCTTTTAAACCCGGCTCAATTCGTAAATGGACCAACACTCTTGTTCTATCATTCAATTTTTTCAGAAGTGGAGTTTCTACTTTAGCATAAGCTATACAGCTGAAGATTCTAATGTGCTCGATCGTTGGCTTTCTTCCTCTGAAACTTTCGTAGGGTGTCTCATTTTGAAGTGTCCTTGTTCCTATTCTGTTAATCAAGTAGGTTGCGTGTCTGACGGCTTCCCCCCATAGGTAGTTTGGTAGGTGCATGNTTTAACCGCAGTATAAGTGGTGTTTTTAGAGTCTTAACAGTACTTTTCGAGTCTTTTCGAGTACTTTCGTAGGGTGTCTCATTTTGAAGTGTCCTTGGAATCTGGGATGGTTGATGAGTCTGGGGGAGCTAGTTGATGTTCTGTCNTGATAAGTCTGGGGGGAATTAGTTGATGTTCTATCTAGAGTTGGTGCTGTTAGATGTGGCTTACAAAAGTGTTGGTTGGTTTGGTATTCTAAAGAATTGGTGAGTTCCCTTGTTTTCAAACCTCTTCCACAGGTTCAGTCTTCTGTTTTGCTTGAGGGCAAGCAAAAGCTAAGTCTGGGGGAGTTGATATACTGTGGTTTTTATGGTTTTTAACCGCAGTATAAGTGGTGTTTTTAGAGTCTTAACAGTACTTTTCGAGTCTTTTCGAGTCTTTTACAGGTCTAGGTACATTTTGGACTTTATTGGAGATTCTGGATGTTTTTGGAGCATATTCACCGAAGTGACGAAGTTGGTGTCAACACATGGGATGGGTGCCGATCGGCACAACCCTTGGGTGGCGATCAGCACCAGGCTACACGACTGATCCTGACGTGTTTTGCAAAGATTAGGAAAAAAAGGAAAATGCCCAGAAGATTCTGATATTTACAAAACAAGTCCTTTTCGTATTTTAGACCATTATTAGTTTTTACAAGTTATTATTTTTAGGACTTATCATATTTTCTATCTTCCGAGACTTGAGAGATTGCTAGAGAGCTTTTGGAGAGACAAATCTGAACTCACCTTGTTAGCGAGAGAAGATTTCGAACTCCTTTATTTCATCTATTGATTTCTTAATGCAATTTATTCAGTCTACGATTATGTTTTCATCAACCATGCCTGAGTAATCTGCTTGTTAGATTTACAGATTTCTAGGTTTTGATGAATTGTTGAATTGGATTGAATTGTTAGGGTAATCTTATAGATTCTTCCTCTGGATTGATTTTAATACTGTTTCTAGCTTGATCACCTAGAATTCAGATCTTAGGTTAGTTAATATACGTGAAAGTGTGATTGATTTCCTGAACAAATCTTAGAGGAGCAAAATACCTATCTGCAAAGGAATTTGATTTAGGGATTTTGTGAACTTATCGAACCTGAGCTCATTGCATGTTTAGACTTAAGAATTCGCAAAGGAATTTGGTTCTCTAGGTTGTTAGACATAGAAATCTCTGCAACGAAAATTGATTGATTTGATTGTTGTGTTTCGAGTTCAAGAACAGTGCTTAATCAAACTCTTAACATTCTGTTTAGTTCGCAATTCTGATTTACTGAAAGGATTTCCCTAAGTCTAGCTTTTCATCATCCAAACTTACAAACTCTTTAATTTTCGTCTGCTACATTTTAATTACATCTATTTGGTTTAGCTTAATTCGAAAACAAATAGTCTATTGTGTGAACAACTGAATCTCTGTGGAATTCGACCCCTAAATACTTCATCGATCTTTTAGATTGGAGAGTAGCTCTAAGGTAAATTTGAGCAGATCATAGGGTACTAAATTTCAAGAAAAATCAGGATTTTCTAGATTACAAATTTTGTTAAATCGTAGTGGAATGGACCAGCATGATTCAATCTGGTCGTTTCTTAAACGGCCAATCGAAAACAAACCCTAGCTAATGATTTAGTATTTAATGTAATATGGTTTTTACAAATCAGTAAACCATCAAATTTAAAATTAAAAAAATGATTAACCGCTTTGGTCCAGTTCATCACCAACCGGAGACCAATAATATCGTTCATACTGCAGAGGACAAAATCTTATGACTGGTCTAATGTGTGATGGGTAAAGTGAATGAAAAAATTGTTTTATTAGTTTTACAATTAATTACAATAGTGCATAATCTACTATATATAAAACTATTAAAATAATAACAAATTTTTTGAAATATATATATAGCTTAATTTAATGTCTA
The DNA here is from genome assembly GCA_900406495.1 of Sisymbrium altissimum. Classification (NCBI taxonomy): domain Eukaryota; kingdom Viridiplantae; phylum Streptophyta; class Magnoliopsida; order Brassicales; family Brassicaceae; genus Sisymbrium; species Sisymbrium altissimum. The sequence goes on along the minus strand of OVBI01002385.1, from coordinate 13,915 downwards.
TTATATTCAAATACTAAAAAAAAACTAAATTATACGATATATAGATTTATATTAAAGAAAAAAAATCAACTAACACTTATACATAGAAAATTTTATATTTTCAAGATATATAATTTTTTCAAAATTATAATCCCATATTAATTAAGAAATATTTTTTTTTTTTTTGTTTTTCATATTTATAGTATTGTTTCAGAAATGTAAACATTTTCTAGTAGCAAAAAAAAATAGAAAAAAAAAAATTAACTTAAGGTGATAATTTAAAATATTTAATTGGTCATTTAAAAGGTAATGTAGAAAATTATAAAAGTATACAATGTCCATTTTATTTGTATAATATTTAATTGAGTAATGTAGTGAGTTTAGAATGTATATATTATCAATTTTATTAGTATAAAAATTAATTAAAACCATTATCTGATCTAAGAATTAGTCCCATACATAATTTGTTTTTTATTAAAAGATTTGATAGATATTTTTAGATCACCAATATATATTCTAAGTTATATATATGATGAAATGTATAATTAAGGAAATTATTTTAAATTATAAAATTTTCCTAATAAAATATTCAATTAATTTCTTATTAATAGAAGTTTATAAATATTTTTCTTACTTTCATTATTTGTTTTTAATATTCTTATTTCCTGTTTTTTAAATTTTTTCGGATTTGTTTTTGTCAATATATCTATTTTCGGTTATATATAGTTAACTATAAATATGAGATAACTATTTTAAATTAAAAATTTGTCTAATATAATATTAAGTTATTTTTTAATTGAAATTTATAGATAATTTTCATATCTTATATCCTGAAATTTAAATTTTCATCATTTAATATTAAGTTAAAATTTTAATATAAATTTATAGATAATTTTTAAATTTATATTTTAAATTAGAAAGTTTCTTAATCTAAAATTAAGTTTTTTTTTTCTTTTTTTTAATAGAAATTATTAGATAATTTTCTTATCTTATGTATTTTTCTATTAACAATAAAATTATAAAATTTTGAAATTTTATTTAATTTCTAATGTTGATGTAGAATGATACTATTGGTTATTTCAAAATTTTAATCCTATATAAACATTTTCAATGGCATTTAACCTCAACTTTTTCTTGTTTAAATTAAATTTCTTCTAAATTCTTTTGTAACCATATTTATTATAGGGTACATATAGTTAATTATAAATATGACATAATAATTTTAAATTCAAAAGGTTCTTAATCTAATATTAAGTTAATTTTTGTTTAATTTTTAATTTTTATTTTAAATTATAAAGTTTCCTAATCTAATATATCTTTTAAGTTAAATTTTTATTTAATAAAAATTTATGTATAATTTATTTATCTTATGTATTTTTCTTAACAATACAATTATTAGATTTAAAATTTTTTCTTAATTTATAATATCGATGTGGAATAATACTATTGGTTGTTTTAAAATTTTTAATCCTATGTGGATACTCTCAATAGTATTTAACCTCAACTTTTATATATTAACGTAATAAAACTTCCAGAACTTTCTGATGGTTTGAAAATGTTTTTACCAAAATTAAAGGTTAACTAAAGTTAACATGACAAACTTATAAATATTATATATCAATAATTTTGGGTTCACTAATCATTGTGGGTTTAACAATTATGGTATAGGATTTAGTTTTCGATATTTTAAAATAATGTATACCAATTGGTTTAGATTCATTAATCTTTGATGGAGGTTTTTCATTCAGAGTTTAGGGTATATTTTTTTTTTAATTTACTGTACACCAATTAGTTTAGATTCACTAATTATTTTTTTTTGATGTGGGTTCGGTGTTTAGAGTTTAAAAGTTTATATTTATTCGTAGGTATGTTTATTCTCTAACCTATTTATTCATATTTCTTTCATAATGGTCGAATCATACCAATCATATTTGAAAAGCACAACCTGAATAATAATTGGTCTCAGATAATGAGCTTAAAAAATTCTATCAATACTCTATAGAAATCAGTTTTCACTTGAGCCACAAAATGTTATACACTTGATACAAACTCTATAATTGGCGTTCTTTCTATTTGTTATTTCACTAACACGCTCTCAATCTTCATGATTCCTCCATTATAGTATCAATCTTTTTTTCCGAGCTTTGGTTTTGACGTGTAGTTTAAAGTAATAAGCACTGAAAGTTTTTCTTTGTTAACGTACTGTTCCACAATAGAACCTTTTACTTTGATCTTAATTATCACCTATTTTTTATGCATAAAATCGAATTAAAGTTAAAAATATGGGTTGCATCAAATAAAGCGTTTGTTTTAAGTAATTAGCTTGACTCCTTCTGATTTTTAAGAGTTGGATGGACTTAAAGAATTTTTTTTTTTTTTCTTGCGATGTGTAGTATGTCTCGTGGGTGCATCCTCAAAGTCTTATATTTCAGAAAAGTATCAATAAAATCTCTTGTGCAAATGCCCCTCCTTATCTCCAAGAACATAGTGGACTACCTTTGCTCTGATTCCTAGACGTACTAAAGGAATTAAAAAAACCTATGTATCAATGTTTGTAAGTGAAATTCTTTTGCTGGGCCAATCCGTAATTATTGTTGTTGTTGCTAATAAAGTTTTCCAAGAAGTAATGGACCATCACGTGGATTATCAATCTAAGTCTATTGGAACGACTTTGCAATTTCCAAAGATGAGTGGAATATATCCAACTTCACTAAGTAGTATAAAGAATATCCCGTCAGCAAGTCTAACTTTCAATATAGGAGGATGCATATTTTTTCTCAATATAAAACTTTATATATCTTCCTCAGTTATTATATTGATATCTACTCCTGAATCACACAAAGTGTAATGAGTGAAGCAAGAATGAAATGGTTAAAAACGAATACTGGTCGAATAATTTATGAAATGAGACGGTGAAGAATTAGAGTTACCCCATCTGGAACCATTACGGGTTGTAGAACCCTGGTAATGAACAAGACGAGTTGACTACCCAGACTACAATGTTATGAGATCATGGTTGGTCGTGTGTGGCCAATAAGGTTAGGAAGTGTGCCCAACCCCAAGGGTCACAATCTTCCTGGATTAGGATGGATAAGTAAGAATTCTGTGGCAGGGCTCTTTAGTCACGACCTGATTTGATGTGGATAACATTAGCTTTACATGTTTTAATAAGGTTATTAGTATGTTTTATGAGTATTTTGTTATGATTTTATACTTTTAGATGTAGTTTTCTCGTATTTTGACTATTTTAAATCTTTTCAGAAAAAAATATTAAAATGATACAAAATAGGTAGAAATGAATTAATTCGAAATCCATTAGTGATTAAGAGAAATCAAATATTTTAGACTTTAAAATTCTACAAAAATACAATTTCTATCTACATGATAGATTCCAGTCCAGGATGGAGCCCATCCAAGACTGTTCTTTGAGTGATTTTTGGCAGTGGATATGAATTCCTTTGAATTAGCTTTCACTTGGAGTTGTGAATTGGAGAGTTATACAAGTTCTAGTGAAGAAAAGTCCAGTTAGCGATTAAGAGAAGCAAGCGGAAAAAAGCTGCCAAGCCATGGTCAGACAATGAGGACAACGTTCATCCGAGATCCTCCTAAACCGAGCTTCACACCTTTTTATCACCTCAATACTATAGCCTCAGTCAAAACTTCTATTTTGCCAAGGTTAGCCACTTAAGACCTTTTAGCCCATCACAAAACCCTAGCCAATCTACTTAGCTTTATATTCTTATTTTTAGCCTCTTGTACTAGACATACTCCAAAAATCCATCAAAGTCACGATATTTTAGAGTATATTAAGTTTTCTTACAGTTTTTGGATAAAGAATTTTGAAGGAAGATATCTTACATGTGTACCAAAATAGAGAATAATTTTTTTTCTTCTCAACTCTTTAATTCTAACATTTTAATGATGATTCTAGCACCATATGTTCATATCAGGGATTTGTATGACAGTACGGTGTAACTTCATGGTGAGGTGGAGGTGCTTCTGTTGATTGCCTCACACGTGTTTGTTTAACTCTAGGGTTATTTTTGTTCATCACTGTTCAAGGTGTGTGTGAGTGTGTGTCTGCTCGGTTTATCATTGTTAAGACAAGTTTTAATTTTGATTAGGTTTGGTTTCTCTTTGTCCCAAGTTTTTTTTGTTTTTCTTCTTACTTGTTTCATATGGTCCTCTTTGATTTTCTTGTTGCTGAACAGTTGGTGTTTAGATTTTAGATGGCGGTTTCAACAACCTGGTCAAAAGGGCATAGACGTCCCGAGGATTCCTGCATTGTTGTTGGATCCTCTTCGATGAAAATGGTAGTTTTTGAGGTGGCGTTTTTTCTCGTCTAACATTTTCAAGTTGGAGAATCTTTTGTATTGTGTGGTTACATAGTTTGAATGTTTTTTTTTTCTGCATTGAAAATGCCCTATCTCCATTTTGTGCAATCCATTAAGTATTTGAGGTAATTTATATTAAAATGATAAATCTTCTGTTATTCAAATATGGCTTTAAAAGACTATTTAAATCTTGTGTGATTGAACTTATGATTTTAAAATTTACTCTCAAATACACTGGTATTAAAAATATTTTAGGTAATAAAATTTATGAAATTTATGGTGATCTGAAAGTGAATTGGTAGGATTTCTTAGTTAAAAATTTAAATAAAATTCTAGGGTGTTTTAATTAAAACCATAACAATTTTACTAATTTACCTAAAATTATCTAGGGAGGGGGGGGGGAGTGTATTCAATTAATGATTTGGAGAGTTTTGAGGTGATTTGTATTAAAATATCAAATCTACTAGTATTCAAACAAGAATTTTAAAAATGCTTTAAAATCCAGTGTTATTGAACTTGTGATTTTAAAATCTACTTTAAAATCCAATGTTTTTGAAAATATTTTAAATTGTGGATTTTATGAGGTTTGTAATGATTTTAAGATAATTTAGTGAGATTTCTTAGTTAAAACAAAATAAAACTCCAAATTCCATAATTTTAGATGAAATTCTAGAGTGGTTTAATAACAATCACCATAATTTTCTTAATTCACCCAAAATCTCGTAAAAACTCTAAAAATAAAATCACCTCAACTTCTCTTAAATACCGTATTCAATACACCGCTCTAAAATCTCATTAAAAATCAAATCATTCCAAACATTTTCAAATATAAGATTGATACACCCCACTGTAAACACTCACCAATGGTTTTGGTCTCTTAGAACTTATTTTCCCAATTTTATTTTAAAACAGCAGTTTATTATTAGTTCTGAGTTAGTTTTGATTTCTTTTTTTTTTTTGTATTTTGTCGGTTTGTATTTTTCTTATATTTTATCTAAAAGATAATTTTATCATATTTTTTTTTTTTCGTATTTTGTCGGTTTGTATATTTCTTATATTTCATCTAAAAGATAATTTTATCATATGATGAAAAAAACAAGAGTGTTTTGTCTAATATAAATACTTGGTTTTGTTATTTAAAACTCGGGTTTTCCCGTATCCGAGCGAAAAGCAATGCGGCGCTTAGGGTTTTGGGCGATTTCTGAGGCGACTTCCGAGGCGACTTCCTAGACGAATCCAGATCTGACAAGCTCCTTGTCAATCTGCGTAGTAGAAACCATCACCCATACCGGTAAGGCATCAGCGTTTTTCATATGTTCTGCAGCGAATTCTATCTCGTTTTCAATTTTTTGTTTTCTCTTGAGATAAATTAAAGGTCAAGCCACCTTAGTTACCACCGAGAGACCGTGAACTACTCTTCTTTTTGAGAAGTTTAGAAGATTCCCCTATATAGTGCGTAATTTTCACATAACGAAGATGTCTAGATCCATGAGAAATCTGAACCGGGGAGAAGGATCTAAACAAGTCAGGCGACGCGTACAAGAGATATCATTAAGGTCCTAGACTTTAACAACTCAGATCTCATAGAAAATTTTAAAAGAACTCTTGTATGAAGAATGTTCCACACATATGGGAGAAGCGTGGAAGCCCTAATTAAACATATGCCAAAATGACGCATATGAGATATTGAAGGCAGAGTACGAGGAACAAACCTAAGGAACGGTAGATTCTAATTTGAAATCGATAAAGAGGAAGACATTCTGAAAGTCCTGAATTGATGACCATGCCACTTTAATAAGTGGAGCTTCTCTCTGGAATGCTGGATCCCAACAATATACGATGACTTTCCTAACATGATGACGTTCTGGATTTCAATCTCTGGTGTACCTCTGTATAACCAGATGGACGAAACTTTTAGAAGCATCAGGAAAGCTCTTGGTCATGCGGAAATTGTTGATGTTATCAAAAACTGTGAGAGGGTTAATTCAATGTCAATGAACCCTTAACCTTTGAACGACGTGTAGGTTTTGAAAATGGAGATGTCATTACAGTAAGCATGAAATATGAAGAATTTCACCACCATTTTTACACCTGTAAATGCATCTCACATGAGGAAGGTACCTGCCCAAACCTCCCGGAAAAACAAAGAGAAAAAAGGTTAGAAAGATTGGAACATCGAAAACACGAAGAATTGGCGGATAAGGAAGCTATCTCGTCACCACAAAGTCATCTTTACACAAATCCGGAATCCTACCTTGGAAGCAAATGAAGTAATGAGAAGATCATGGAGAGGAAGGAGGAGGAAACGAGAAATAGAGCTCATCAAGATCTGCGAAAGACAATACATGAAAAGAGAGATTCAATGGGAAAGGATGTCTGGATGAGGCTAGACAGAAGCCCAAGCTGTAACTATCCCCCATATTGGGAGAAATACCATCCCTACAAAAGGAGCTATCGTTAAGAGCAACCATCGAGGTATGGTGATTCTGCATCATCTTCGATGTGGAGACCAAAGGATCTTCGAGAGCAATCATACGGAAACACAAGTAACCTTATGGATTCAAGACTCTCTACGAAACAAACTCATCCCTCTACTGACTCACAAAGAACGATAGCGGAGAGTCATGGTGCGAAGAGAATGGGAGGTAGAGATCATGGACCATCTTACATTTCATATCAGAATCGTTCGAAAGTTGAATGGAGGCCTGTGAAAAAGTTGAGTACAATGGAAAAGAATAAGGATGCCCCAGGAAACCAAAGAGATGTAGAAACTAAAGAGGAACGTCGTAGAACATCTAAAGAAAAAAATTATCCTAAATAACCAAACAAAAGAGCTACTCTCAAACTCCGGGAGGAACAGAGAAGAGGATATCCCAACAATATTAATTAATTAAAAGCAAAGAAGCCGAAAACTTTCATCTTAATGATGATCGGATCAGAGCTAACGGAAATAAAGATGCAGTCGGAGCTTCTAATGCAGGTGGTGAAGGTAAAATGTTGGAAGAGAACAAGTTTCAAAACTCTGAATATGATAAGTCTCTGCTTATGGATGAAAAAAATGCTCGAAAATGATGATTTGATGGAGGAATTAGCCATGATGGAGGAAGATCAGGATCAAACATGATGAAAGAGGATCAAGATAAAATTTATGCAGAGATAGCAATGATGGCAGAATCAGAAGAAGAGAAAATTGAGGCAATTTCGCAACTATCAGCAAAGGAAGCGATAATCACTAAACAAACCAAGGAACATAAGGAAAACATTGACCCGGAGCTCACTAAATCTTTAACTCCCAGGAGAGAGAACACAGCTCTGGACAATGTGAATAAGAAAAAATATGGCACAGGGAAAAAACGAATCCCCAGAAGCCCAGAACTCAAAGGAGCAGCAACCTCAAGGAAACTAGTGCAGAGGAGCCGGAGATCAACAAGATGAAACAACACTAATCATCAACGGCTGGCAAACCGTCTACTACCCATGTCCCTCGTACTGAGGTGTTTCCATCTGCAAAAAGCAGGACATCTTCTAATAACTCTGGTTCGGTGGTGTCCCAGAAAACACCAATATTCAGATATGAGTAATCGCATGGAATTGTCAAGGGGCAGGTCCCTACCTGACCAAACAACACCTAAGGGAGTTATATAGAAGATTTCATCCTACTTCTCTTTTTTTCCTAAAACAAAAATCAAGTTTAATTTCTTGCAAGACTTTCCATTTGAATTTGGTTATCATGGATTGTTCACTGTGGAACCAATTCGCAGAAATGGTGGACTTGCTTTATTTTATATGGTTGCTTCTGATGTTAAGTTTCTCTTCTCAAATGAGCATATGACTGATATTGAGGCACGAGTGGAAGGACATAAGGTTCACATTACCTTTGTATATGGAGATCTAGTTATAGAACGCCGTGAAAACATATGGGAGCGACTCACTCAATATAGGCTTCAACAAAGTGGCGCATGGCTAATGCTAGAGGACTTCAACGAAATTATAGGTAACAAAGAGAAGAGAAGAGGGAGAAAACGTTCTGATTCTTCTTTTTCTCCCTTTTAAAAAGATGTTAGTGAACTGCGGAATGATCGACTTTCCATTCAAGGGGAACTCAGTTTCTTGTTCAGGAAGGTGCAATGCAGATTAGACAGAGCAGTTGTAAATGAAGATTGGCATAATATCTTCTCCCACATAGATGTGGAGTGTTTACTACGATGGGTGTCAGATCATCGTCCTATTCTGGCAAGGACAAAATCGCATAAAACAGGATTTAAAAAAGAATTTCAAATTCGATAAGCTATGGTTGGAAAGGAAGGATTTTTATAAACTCTAAAAGCAGGATGGGGTGCACACATGAGGAATGATCCACCAGACCTATGTGAAAGAATATGACGATGCCGAAAAGCTATATCCAGAAGGAGGAAAAGAAACCCAACCAATAATGCAAAAATCATCGAAAGTGTTAAGCAGTAGCTTGAGTAAGTGTAAGATGATCATCAAATCTCGGCTAAAGAGGAAATGGATTTGAAATGGAAACTATGTGCGGCTTTTAGAGAAGGAGAGCTCTTCTAGAAACAAGAAAGTCCTGTGATATGGTTACGAGAAAGAGATCGGAATAAGAAGTTCTTCAATGCGATCACCAAACAACGCCGCTCGTAACCGGATTATCAAACTCAAACACTCGATGGATCAATGGGTGGAAACAGAGGAAGGGACTGAACAGATGCTGACGGAGTACTTTCACTAATTATTTATGACCTTAGAACTGGCTAATATTGAAGAAAGCATCTGTTTTATTACCGAGTTACGGCAGATATGAATCAAATGTTAACGAAAATACCAACTGATTTGGAGACTAGGGAAGCGATATTTGCTATTAATCCTGAAAAAACCCTGACACCAGATGGAATGACCAGCCTAATTTACCAACGCTTTTGGCTAAAAATAGGGGATGAAGTGAGCAAAACAGTCTAGGTATTCTTTGTAGAAGGGGACTTCGACAAGCGCTTAAATCAAACAAATAGATGTCTTATCCCGAAGTATAATCACCTGATGTATGGCTGAATTTATACCCATAAGTCTCTGCAATATAAGCTACAAAATAATATCAAAAGTCCTTTCTTCCCACCTGAAAAAGATCCTCCTAAAGCTAATATCAGAAACACAATTAGCCTTTATAACTCGACGTCTCATCACTGATAACATCCTCGTCGCTCAGGAAATGTTCCATGCTCTAAGAACGAACCCGAGCTGCAAAGATAAATTCATAACCATTAAAACGGATATAAGTAATGCTTCTGACAGAGTAGAATGGAACTTCTTAAAAGCTTTGATGTTACAGATGGGACTTGCGGATAAATGGGTACATTGGATTATACAATGTGTATTGACTGTCTCGTATCAGGTGCTCATTAACGGAGAGGCAAAGGGTCTCATAGTACCGACTCGGGCAATACGCCAGGGATCCTTTGTCTCCCTTATTGTTTATTCTATGCATGGAAGTGCTCTTCTCATACATTCGAGAAACTGAGATGACGAATAAAATCAGCAGGCTAAAGATATCTTGGGCGAGCCCAACAGTCTCACATCTCCTTTTAGCGGACGATAACCTCTTCTTTTGTAAAACTGAGCAAAGTCAATACGAGGACACGACAAGAAAACAAGGATTTTACAACTACACAAATAGTCACAATTTTACAACTACACAAATAGTCACAAAATAGTTGGTAAATGATAAGTTATGATAATTTAAAAACTAAAACATCTAGTCGTAAATCCTTAGTCGCCAAAGTCAATAGTCGCAAGTATAGTCGCTAATGGATGACTATTTTACGACTACTAATCATAGTCGCAAAATAATCGTAACTTAGTCGTTATATTTTAGTTTCCGTATTTCAAATAAAATTATTTGTTTCATTATGGCGTCGCTTTTAGGGTTCCACAGAAGGTGATCTTCCCAGTGACTATGGGATTGACTCTCGTTTGACTTCGTGGGATCTTACGTACTCGTTTACAGTTGTGTGCAGTCCGAATAGGCAATATGCTCAACTTCCCAGTTCTCAGTTTCTCTACTTCTTCTACTTGCAGTCCATCTTCTTTTAATGCTACGCTTTATACATCATCCGGCTAAAGCGCCACACCTCATCCGTGTACACGACCATAGCCACTCGATACACACGGGAGGAAAAAGGAAAATGGATCATGATGACACATCGATGGACAAGAGACCGTCCCGTACAGCTGCCATCAGTAGATAATACTGATCTCATTGAAGAGAACAGACTCACACTTATTGGGAGGGTCCTTAATCCAGAGATGCAAAAACCTAAATTGGTGATAAACGTTTTACCACAGATTTAGGAGCTTGGTGGTGCTGTGACAGGGAGAGAACTTGGCCGTGAATGGTTTAGTTTCCAATTTTAGAAAGAGGAGGATCTCAAGCTTTGATACAATCATGGATGCAGAAACCGAAGCTGGAACCGGAGGTTATGATGCACGGGAGGAACAAGAATCCTTGGAAGAAAATCCATCCGAGCCATTGGTAATTGGAGACCATTTTCACCGAGCTAAGGCCCCTTCTGAGTCGATGTCTCGAGACAGAACACCCGCGTCTCGGTCTAGATTTGGATTTGGTTCGGATGAGCCGATGTATGATGGTACCGATGCCCGTGCCATCCGCGTCCCAATGCAACCCGAGAATGAAGGAACCATCATTAACCGAGCTCTCGATCACTCTACTGACCGGACCCTATTTATTCACCGCCCAACTGTTGATAATGAAGCTTTGTCTCGAGACACATTGCCCATGACTCGAGCTGGATTTGAAGATGGACGAGACACTCAAGCCCAGCACCGTACCATACAATCAAGCTCACCCGGAGATGATGCATTCGACCTATCGGCAGGGCCAATGACCCGATCGCGGGACAAGACACTCCAGCATGACGTCCTGATGTTTCTCGATCACGAAGTTGCCGAGTGTCCCGACGCTCCTCGAGCCGATGCACCCGCGTCTCGATACGAAGCCCCTGCGTCTTGATTCCTCATGTCCGCATCTCGAGCCGATGAACCCGCGTCTCGATACATTTTCCCCGCGTCCCGATTACTCACCGTTCTGCACGCGACTTCATGATATTTTCATCGGGCTAAAATTTGACCGACCAAAACACTGAGCTTCATTAAACCGTCATTATATTTTCATGACATGTTTATGCTTTGTCTTTTCAGCTTGTTTGGCGTGGGAAAAATACCCTTATTTGCCAAGTTATATAAGCATTTCTCTTGTAAAAACCTAAACACCTTTTTATCATTTCATCTAAGTATAGAAAAACTCTCTTGACCATTTTCTCTCTTTTGTTCTTCGTTGAGCATTCGTGTTGTCTGGTGCGTCATATCCAAACAACTCCCTTGTTAGTGTCTTGGTGAGTCATATCCATTGGATTTGACTAAGTGGTTGCCTAGAACCTTTGAGAAGGAACCTTAAGAGAATTCTTTTGGAGTATTTACCTAGAAAATTCAGTGAGTTGAGTGGGTGAGAAGTAAACACAAAGAGAGTGAGAGTTATTTCTTTAACCCGTTTGTTAAGTTCTTTCAGGATCCATGGAGACTTTTGAGGAAGAACCACCTGAACATTCAAACGCTGGTTTGTCAAATGTTCAAATGAGAGCTTTAAATGATACCACGACCCGTTTGATGACTGCAGGATTGGAACAGCTTCATGTTAGATTGGATGAGATTCAGGCTTCATCTCAGCCGACTCAGCCTAATCAAACCAACCCGCGGACCAAAAGGACCCAGCCTAGGAGGGCCACACGACGAGAGGAAGAGGAGATTGAGGATGATTTCTCAGATGAAATCCGATCCATTGCCCGTGGCCGACGAGGTAATAGGTACCGAGAGCAAGGTAATGAAAATCCTTTTGCTAGGAGAGCTGAACGAGTTAATGATGGTATTGGTAGTCTTAAGTTAAAAATCCCAACTTTCTGTGGCAAAAATGATCCTGATACTTATCTTGAATGGGAAAGAAAAGTTGAATTGATTTTTGATTGCCAAAACTTTTCTGAGCCGAAAAAGGTTAGGCTAGCTGCAGCTGAATTTAGTGGCTATGCTATTAACTGGTATAATCAGGTGTTGACACTCAGGAGGAGAACATGTGGAGGACCCATCGCGGACTGGGAAGAACTCACGGGACTGATGAGAAAGCGGTTCATTCCGACCCACTACAGCCATGACCTGCACCAAAAGCTCAGGTGACTCAACCAAGGAACAAATAGTGTAGAGGAATACTTTCAGGAGATGGAAGTCTTGATGATTAAGGCAGATATTGAAGAAACCTTGGAAGCAACCTTGGCGCGGTTCATTGGTGGACTCAACCGGGACATTCAGGACAGGATAGAACTCCAGTAGTATGACCGCATAGAAGAGATGCTGCACAAGGCTATCCTGATTGAGCAACAGACCAAAAGGAGCAGGTTCTCCCGACCACTTACACACCTCCTTCCAAGCCGTCTGTCCAAGACAAAGGTAAATCCATTGCCCAAAGTTCTTCTGATTTCAATACTAACACTCTTCCCTCACGTTTTGATAAACCCAAAGCCGTGGATACCACGCGCAGGACTAGGGACATTAAGTGTTTTAAGTGCCAGGGACTAGGACACTATGCTAACAAATGCCCAAACAGCCGTGTGATGGTCCTGCTAGACAATAGAGACATTGAGTCTGAGCCAGAAACAGAGGACACCGGTCCTATTTTTGATGAAGGACCCGATGAGGACTTAGATCTACCGGTCCAAGGAAGGTTACTAGTCACCAGGAAAGCCTTGAACATTCAGGCTAAGGCTGAAGACAGAGATCAACGTGAAAACCTCTTCCACACCCGTTGCCTTGTCCAAGATAAGGTATGCAGTTTAATTATTGATAGTGGGAGCTGTACTAATTTTGCTAGTGAGTCTCTTGTCAGTAAATTAGGTCTGGAAACCAGGAAACACCCTCGGCCATATACATTGGAATGGTGGAATGATGAGGGAGAGATGCAAGTAAAGGACCATGTGGAAGTGTCTCTGATCATTGGGCGGTATGAGGATAACATCCTTTGTGATGTATTTCCCATGGATGCTAGCCATATTCTATTGGGACGGCCGTGGCAGTATGACAAGAAGGCCGTGCATGATGGCTTCACCAACCGCCACTCCTTTGAACACCAAGGCAGGAAGATCACTTTGGCTCCTTTAACACCTCATGAGGTTCACCAAGACCAAATTCAGCTTAAGAAGAGCCGTGATCAGGAGAAACCTCCTTCAGAAACCAAAGCTAAGAAATCCAATTTCTTAGCTTTGCCTCCCATCCTTGGTATTGAACACCAAATTGATTTTGTTCCAGGAGCCACTTTGTCAAACCGGCCAGCTTACAGAACCAATCCTGTGGAGACTAAGGAACTACAAAAGCATATTGGAGAACTCATGGATAAAGANTGTGCTGTGCCAGTCCTCTTGGTGCCAAAGAAGGATGGAAGCTGGAGGATGTATGTGGATTGCAGAGCAATCAACCAAATCACAGTTAAATATAGGCATCCTATCCCACGTCTTGATGATATGCTTGATGAACTTCATGGT